>JAKMXC010000507.1:0-44625 GCA_025328345.1 Colletotrichum sp. SAR11_59 | reverse complement strand
GACAACGGCGGTGACGGCGATGGCGACGGCGCCGGACGACGCAGGGGGGGCGATGGGGGGAGACGCCGCAGGGGGGCGAAGGGGGACGAAGGGGGACGAAGGGGAGGCAGAATGGGACAATGAGCTGGCTGAATGATACCCTTATAATAGCATGATAAGTATCCCCTGCTTGCGCATGTGGCATGTGTGAACAAGCAGATCACGAGCCAGGCAAGGCCGATTGGAGGTCATGCGGAAGAAGCCAATGAAGACGTCCTGCGTTACGATCCGCTGTATCCATTGTCAATCAGTCCCGTCAGACTAGCGAAGCTGCAGGATGGCTGGCAGGAGGGGTGGTAAGAATTGGACGATGAGCAGTTGAACGATACCTTAAGATTGGCATGATACAGTCTCCGGTGTATGCGGGATCCGTCAACGATCCCATGACCCCAACAAGCCACGGGCGTCAATAATCTGGCTGTCCAATGCTCGTAATAGGCTGCATACGCTTAGAATATACCTAAATTGCTTGTATATCGTCCCATGTGTGTGCATCGTCCCTATCGTCCTTGTAGTCCACCATATACATCGTCGTCCCTCATCTTTCTATATCGTCCCTCAATATTTCTCATCCACCTCGCTAGTTAGCAGCAAGCTGTTAAGAGCCTTCGACAACGACAATAGAGAAGAAAACCTGCACAGCTTCATGAACCTAACGATCCCATGGGTATCCATATCCATTACCCATTACCCATTACCCATTACCCATAAACGTAGTGGTCATTGCAAACCATCTCATTGACTGAGTAATAGATATTAATAACCTTGAGGCATTATACCCAGGCCAAGCCGTTTTCAACGGCTTGGTTTAATACCACTATTATGGCATTTGCAAATCAATCTTCGTCATTGGTATTCTATGTGTCCATCGTCACTGTCTTCCGAAATTTCCACCATCTACCCCGCCCTTCCTCGTCTCTGTTCCTTGTCGGTGGAAAGCCGTACTAGGACTCTCGAAGACGTGGATGAGATAACGATTGAAATGTGAACCCTAGTCAACAATATTTAACCAAGACGCTTCATCTAGAGTTAAGTCGGTCTCAAGTTTGACTGGACTGTCATTTTATGGAATGAGCTGGGTGAAGATTGAGACAACAAACAGAAGAAGTTTTGGACGAAGCGAGGTGATGCATTTAACAGTGACATCAAATTAAACGGTACGGGTAGGTGTGGAGCAACTGGGCCTATTCTTATCTAATCCCCGGTCAGCGCGATAAGAGACGTACCCAGGTCTCTTAAATGGATGATGCGAACGACGGCATGGTGATTTGATAATGGTAGCTAGGACGCATACCTAGCTCCGCGTTTAACTCCGCGTCTAGATTCCCGCGACAACGACCACGACGTCTATACTCGCACTTCCCAACCACACCAGAACCGATAAAACCGCCACCACACGACGACGTACGCTTTCGCAAGCCCGACGATAGCAATACAAGACATTCCGGACACTCGGTCACCCTCTCTACCCGAACATCCACGATCCTCAAAAAGCAACTAGGTCTGCAACAGCTTAGACAGAAGTTGTTGCAGGACCATACGGTCCATGCCGTCGAATTCACCCCCAGCAGTCGAGGGAGCTTTGCCATCACGGGCGACGGGAAGGACAGGCGGATCAGGTTCAATCGCGGATACGAATAGCCCACAGCGCCGACGACCCCGCGTGGACTCGGACGTTTCGCGCTCTGGCTCTGTCGCCCCGCATCAGCAGCTGTCGTCAAACAGGCCCAGCCCGAAGCGCTTCAAGTTTGGTGCCGAAGATCCTCCCAACTCCAACATGTCGACCAAGATGAAGGGCAAGCTCCCCGAGGTCATCGATCTCACCCAATCCAACTCGTACAAGCCATATACGGGCGCGAAGAAGCTGGTCATCAAGAACCTGAGGCCGACGGCAAAGAACGAGCAGCTGGAGCAATACTACAAAAGGACAGAGCAGGAACTACTCGATGCTCTCCAAGACATTTTCAACGGGCGCAAGCCGCAGCTGCCTTTGGAGAGGCTGTATCGAGCAGTCGAGGACAT
Source organism: Colletotrichum sp. SAR11_59 (assembly GCA_025328345.1). Lineage (NCBI taxonomy): Eukaryota > Fungi > Ascomycota > Sordariomycetes > Glomerellales > Glomerellaceae > Colletotrichum > Colletotrichum sp. SAR11_59. The sequence continues at coordinate 42,564 of JAKMXC010000507.1, read as the reverse complement.
CTGTAGGCGCGGTAACAGCAATGATTTGCAGCTCTACGAAACACTACGCAGGAAATGCGAGGAGCATCTCACTGGCACTGTGCTGCGATCTATCAAGGCTCATGGTGGAAACACCAACGTCGAAATGCTGCGGAGCGTTCTCAAGCATTGGCGAGTGTGGAACGGCCAAATTGTGAGTTAGCCCGCCTCAGGTTACTTGACTCAACACTAACAACGGCTGCCTGTAGATGACGATACGATCTACATTCAGCTGGCTTGACCGCACATTCGTGCTGAAAAACAAGAACCTCACTTCAATTAACGACATGACAATTACTCAGTTTAGAAGGATGACGTTCCCGTCGCGAGAAGATGCTGACGGCCCATCACCAGGTGGGCGGGCGCTACGGGGCATGTACGACTTGATATCTTACGACCGGACTGGTGACGAACGGTTTGACGCTGCCCTACTGAAAGAATCCGTCATGATGCTCCACGTCTTCAATATCTACACGAAGCTATTCGAACCCCGCTTCATAGACAGCTCAGCCGAATATTTCCAAGACTTTGCGGAGGAACGAAGCTCATCGAGCCTGAAAGAGTACATCCTTGCATGTGAAAGGCTCCTTAAGAGGGAAGACTACAGATGCAATGAGTACAATCTCGATTCCACCACAAAGAAACAACTACTTGATGCCGCTCACGGTATTCTAGTCAACAACTACTCCGATAAGCTATTGAACAACGAGAGTCTCTCGAAATTATTGGCTGAAAACGAGGTCGAGTCTATGAAGGCGCTCTATGAGCTATTGAGACTATCGGGAATTCAGAAGAAGCTGAGGGCCCCATGGAGCGCGTATATCAAGAAGACTGGAGCTGCCATTGTGGCCGACAAGGAACATGGCGACGAGATGGTACGGAGGTTGCTTGAGCTGAAGAGGTCGCTCAGCCTGATCATTCGGGATTCCTATGGAGGCGACTCAGACTTCCTGAATGAACTCAAGAATGCCTTTGGCGAATTCATGAACGACCGCACAATCGAAAAGACGTGGACATCAGGAACGTCCAAGGTTGGAGAAATGATTGCGAAGTATATCGACATGCTGCTTCGTGGCGGTCTGAAGGCACTGCCCAAGGCGTTGTTGTCAGATAACAAGGACCGCGCTGCGGCAGAACAGAGTGGCCAAGCCAGCACTGGAGACGAAGATGCGGAGCTTGATCGACAACTGGACCAAGCCTTAGAGCTTTTTCGATTTATTGAAGGCAAAGATGCCTTCGAAGCGTTCTACAAGAAGGATCTGGCCCGTCGCCTGCTCATGGGCAGGAGTGCCAGTCAGGATGCCGAGAGAAACATGCTCAGGAAACTGAGGGAAGAGTGCGGTACCAACTTCACACATAATCTGGAGCAAATGTTCAAGGATGTCGAGGTGGCCAAGGAGGAAATGGAGACGTACAAGCAGTGGTCAGAAGGCACTGGCGCGGGCAAGGCTCCAATAGACCTGTCCGTCATGATTCTGTCCGCGGCTGCTTGGCCAACGTACCCCGACGTAAGGGTTAATCTGCCAGACGATGTTGCCAAGCAGATCGAGCGTTTCGATCAATACTACAAGAACAAGCATACTGGCAGGCTTCTCCACTGGAAGCATGCATTGGCGCACTGCAGCGTCAAGGCGAAGTTCCCTAAGGGTACCAAGGAGTTGCTCGTCAGTGCATACCAAGCCATTGTTCTCGTTCTGTTCAATGAGGTTGGACTGGATGGCTTCCTCGCATATGAGCAAATCGCGCGCTCCACAAACCTTCAAGGGGACGAGCTAGCGCGAACACTACAATCTCTTGCCTGTGGCCAGGTCCGCGTGCTAGCCAAACATCCCAAGGGCAAGGACATCAACCCAACCGACACCTTCACCATCAACAAGGCATTTTCACACCCCAAGATCCGAGTCAAGATCAACCAGATCCAGCTCAAGGAGACCAAGGAAGAGAACAAGGCGACGCACGAGCGTATTGCACAAGACAGACGGTTTGAGACTCAGGCTGCCATCGTCAGAATTATGAAGAGCCGGAAGACGATGAGCCATGGTGAGTTGGTAGCCGAAGTCATCAACATGACCAAGAACCGCGGTGCCGTTGACGCGGCGCAGATCAAGAAGGAGATTGAGAAGTGAGTGGGATCCTTTTTCCGCGCCTTTTATGCTTGCTAACTTTCGCGTAGCCTTATCGACAAAGACTACCTGGAGCGCGAGGGTAACACTTATACGTACCTGGCGTAGACAGCGTGATGGAAAGGCCTGTTGTATACTAGACGTAGACACTCAAGGCGCGGGCACGTCGGAGGAAGACACGTAGATTACATGGCTTTTAGAGCCACTGTATATGGATATCGCGATATGAGTGACTTTCACGAGGCTTTAGTCGATAATTTACTGGGCTACTCCTTGGCAAGATAAAGGTATGGCAGTCTTCTCAGATTGTGGGAAGTGAGGCAGATACGGCGGCGATGAATTGGTAAAAGGGTATTAGTATCGAGCCTGAGCAACAGCGCCCGGAATGAATGGCCGTGAATATGCCCAGTAATGGTACAGCAGTTATACCACCTGAAACATAGAGATCATGCTTATCCAGCGCTAGAGCCCACAGCTTCGAGACCCTTTTTCGACTTTTCTTCTCTCTTTTTCTTGAAAGTCGTCGTCTTTCATATCAACTGACCCACAAAGCGACAACCGGAACTCGGTGAGCATTCGGTGAAGACCCACAGACCCCATGCCGGTCCCTGCGGAAAAATCATTGGACCTAGCGCATTGCGGGGTTCCAAAAAAAAAAGTTGCGGTCCCTCTGCACCTAGCCAAAATTTCCAGAAATTTGTGCCAAAGGCGGTCGGCGCGAAATCTTTCCCAGTCGGAATCTCGAGAAAAAAAGGTCGTCAGGTACTTTTTGTTCCCAGTTCCGACCCGGTTTCCTTTCGAGGTTCACACCTACGCAACCGATCCGTATCTTCGAATCGCCGGACATAATCCAGCCCAGCCGACTTTTAAAAATCAACCCGGAGAGAAACAAACGCCAAGATGCCTAAGTCGAAGCGTAACAGAATCGTGAACCTGACCCAGGTCAGCAAGAAGACGCGCGAGCAAAAGGACAAGCTCTTCGCCAACATCCGCGAAACCGTCCCCGAGTACCAGCACTGCTTCGTCTTCGCCGTCGACAACATGCGCAACAACTACCTCAAGCAGGTCCGCCACGAGCTTACCGACTGCAGGTTCGTCGCCTTTCCCTACCTCTCTTTTCAGATACCCATTGCGCTGCGCCCGTTTCGCATATCAAGGACAATTCCTCGTACAATTGGAGCCTCCAGACTGACCCCAGACAACCAGACTCTTCTTCGGCAAGACAAAACTCATGGCCAAGGCCCTCGGCCAAGACCCCTCCTCCGCCGTCGCCGACGGCATCGACCGCCTCACCCCCTTCCTCTCCGGCACCGTCGGCCTCCTCTTCACCAACCGCGACCCCAAGGCCGTCCTCGAGTACTTTGAGGGCGTCTCCCCCGTCGATTTTGCCCGCGCCGGCACCGTCGCCACCCGCGACTTCGTCATCCCCCCGGGCGTCGTCTACGCCACCGGCGGCGAGGTCCCCGCCGAGCACGACGTGCCCATGGAGCACAGCATCGAGCCCGAGCTGCGCCGCCTCGGCATGCCCACCCGCATGATCAAGGGCCGCGTCTGCCTCGGCGACGCCGACGGCTCCTCTGGCGAGGGCTACACCGTGTGCAAGGAGGGCGACACCCTGGACAGCAGGCAGACAAGGCTGTTGAAGCTGTTCAGCATCTGCCTGAGCGAGTTCAAGGTCCAGGTCATGGCGTACGTCTTGTTCCTTTCAACGCAACTATTCTTTGGAAGATCATTTGTTTGTGCTAACTTCGCGAACAGGTACTGGAGCGCGGCGTCAGGCGAGGTGACAGAAGTCAACCCCAACGCCATGGAGGCCGACAGCGACTAAAGTGCTTTTGACGGCGGGAAGGCCGGGGTGGGGAATGGATGACCAAAACGTATAAAAAGCTTCTAGACTTGATGATTGCTTCTTCATGTAGGCTGATACCATCATGGATTGCGAGGGGTGGACAACAAAAACAACACAGCGGCGTTCGGGCGGTTCATTAGAGATTACAATTTTTTTCGGTCATGCGTCGGGCATCTTTCACACATTTTCACATGTCCTCTTAGTTGAGGAAGTACTTTCTCGTACGCTTTTCTTTCTATGAGGATAGAACGTACTCAAAACGAGCCAGAAGAATGCTACGTACGATCTGTCTGTCTTGGAAAACGAGAGGTCCTCACCTATTCGTACAAGTAATTATAACGCGGTACATGCGGGAACTACACCTATCCTTTTTTATGAACCATTTGATGTCTTCCATGCTAATCTCCAGGTCAGTAGGCACGGAGTCCCTTGTCTCTGACCTTACCTGCAGCGTCGACCAATCGTTTTCGGAGTAATGTTGCTAACTCGAGCTCGGAGCGGCTGGTAGTAGAGTACATGCAGAGATGATTACCTTCGACGGCATGCTGCAGCAAATTTGATGCGAACGAATGTCTCGGTAGCCTGTAGGATGAAACTGAAGCGCCTGAACACGGCCGCACTGTATGCGCCTGGTTGCGACCTTTTTGACCCGGAGATGGAGAAGACTTGTTTGTGCTTGACAACTGCTTACCCTCGATGAAGAAAGGGAAGAAGGAAAGAGACTGAAAGATCAGACGCGCGGGTAGTCACCCACCGCAAGACACGACGTGTCTCGTCAGTAGCGACGCAGCTTTCTAGGATCCTCATAGCCGCCGCCGTCGTAGCCTCGTTTCCTGTTGTCGTCGTCGCGAGGTCGGTCATAGTCTCTGTCCCTGTGGCTGTCACGGTCCCGGTCTCGGTCGCGGTCCCTGTCGCCTCGGTCACCACGATACCCACCTTCTCCTCTGGGTCTGATCGGTTCCATGTTGCTTCCTGTCCTGCGGCCTCCGTCACGGTCGCCGCGGTCTCTGTCGCGATCTCCGTAACGATCGCCATGGCGGCCACCTGATCTGTCGTCATGTGAGCGGCCGCTTCCACGGTCATACCCACCGCCGGAAAAGCCGCGGTCGCCTCCTCCGAAGCTGCGTCCGGGTCCTGAAGGAGCATCCCTAGGAGCGCCGTATCCGTTAGGACCACCTCGGTCACCACCACGGTTGAAGTCGCCACCGCCACGGAATCCTCCACGGCCGCCGAAGCCTCCTCTAAAGCCCCCGCCGCGACCGCGTCCTCCCTCGAAGCCGCCACGGAAGCCTCCTCGGAAACCGCCGCCACCGCCGAAACCACCACCAGGTCCGCCCATGGGCCTAGCCGGCAGGGCTTTGGTGTATCCTCGGCCTCCGAGGCCGCCACCGAGTCGGCGAGGTACCCAGCCCTTGACGGTGCGCCCACGTTCGACGTCTACCTTGATACGCCGGTCCTTGATTCGAATACCATCGCAGGCATCTAAAGCGGCTACTCACCAGTGCGCCAAGGCGCTTGTGTCAGTAAACCCTTACCAATATCATACCTTTGCGTCATGGAGTGGAATGAGAAGAAATAAAAACAAGATTGTGAGACGGGCAAGCTTGAGGGCCACGGATCTCGGTGTGTAAAGCTGGGCAAGGGCAAGCCTGAGGGCCACAAGCCGGGAGGGAGATGAATGTCGGATAGGCCGAGCATCGTCAAGGGGGTTCGGCGTCATTACCTCTCATATCTTTCTCTCGTTCAAAAACAACGAAAGCGTAGCCACGATGGGGCTTCTTCTTCTTTCTGGGTTTCTCATGAGCATGAGTGTCAGTGATGATACGGATCTATCTGATTGTTAGCTTATAAGGCCATGTATGATGGGGAACAGGAGAACGTACGCGCTCAATGGGGCCGAAACGGCCAAACTCCCTCTCAAGATCCTGCTCGTTGGCCTCGTAAGAGAGTCGCGCAACAATCAAAGTCTTGAAAGCATCGCCGCGAATGTTGGAGTCCTCGTGGGGTTTGACTGTTCAACAGTAACGTTAGCATATTTCTCCTACAAAAGCAATGTGTAGAGTACTGACAATTCTTCGGCCCTTCCGTCTTGAGCTTCTCGACTGCAGCTTGCTTCTCAAGCTTCTTGCGGTCGCGCATCTGCAACCAGCTCTCTGTCGGTTTGTATTCGTCGGTCTCCTTGTAGGCTTGAAGTGCGGGCAGGAACTCGGCGACACCAGAGACGGGCAGGGTCTTGCGCTTTTCGGGCGCATGGTCGGGAGGCGGCACCCATCGCAGGGGCGGGCGCGGCGCGAACAGCGCCAAGAGGTTGGGGGGGAGCTTGTCGGTCATCGCGAAAGACCCTTTTCGTCAATATCCCAAGATCTTAGATATCCTCTAGCTCCACTGAGATGCGCGCGATGGCGTGCAGCTAGGGATGTCGTAATGGGACGTGGTGGGAATGGGGTTGAAGGATGAGCGTCGCGTCTGTCCTTCACAGTATTGAAATTGACACGAGAGCGCATGGCAAAGGGAAAGTTTGTGGTGCAGCCTGGCTCTGTCCACCACCCGCAGTTGTGCCAGCCAATGGTAGCTGTTCAAACAATGCAAGGTGGGTCCGGAAGACGCGGTACGTACTGCAGCTCCGGTCCAGCTGTCTGGCTCGGATCATCTGCGTTTTTGCGCTAAGAAATTTCCCGCCCGTGGCAGACGGACGAGGCTCTTTGCGACGACTCGACCACGCAATTGGATTCTGTATGCCAGGCAGGATACCATGACGATCCAGGCATTGAAGACGGTGTCCAAGGGCCAGGTATGGACTTTCCGCCTGTTAGCGATCTGCTGCAATGACTGACAACTCGGCAGAATGGCCTTGGCTCATTCATCCTCCAATGCAAGAAATTGGACTTCCACTACTGCGACTGGGCTGGTAGCTCCAAGGGCATGAAGTAGGCAATCTCTGGGCTCTGGACGTCTTATATGCATACTGATATTCTCTTCCAGCGGATTTATCAAGTCTCAGCTACCCAAATTCGCCAAGGCCCACCCCCAGATCGAGTTCACCGTGTCGCCCCGTCCCGCGAAGCACCCTATGATTGTCGGCCACTACATCAACGGCCGCGAGAAGGCCGTTTGTGTGCGAAACATGGAGCCCTTGGAGATCTTGAAGAAGGCCGAACTGCTGCGTGACGCCAGCGGAGAGAAGCTCAAGAGGACGAGCAAGCCCGTCACCAGTATCAACGCCAGTGTTAGAGGTATATGGTCACCGTACCATGGCAACGGCATGGCTGTATAAATACCTACGAAAACATTTACGACATCTCTTTGGAAAGCATGTAAAACTATGATCGGGGCCAGGCGTGCATAGGAGGAAAAGGCAGCATGACATGTTTGTTGCTTGTAAAATATCACCCGAACGGGATGGGGAACGAGTGCCCCCTGAAAGCACTCGAAATGCAGATTTCTCAACGCTCACAGATGAGGCATGACTACAGACGCGTGTGTGGGTATACTAAATTTTGTTTTCTTCTCTACTACCTCAGGGACAACGAAAGGTTTGGTTTTTTCGTTGCTTCTTGTCCTGAGCTACCCAAGCCATTATGCGGCCATGTTCAAGCGTTCATCATCATCAGGTATGTCCTATTTAGGGATTTACTGCTTGGCATTGACAATATCGACGACTGTATCCTGTCAGTACTGGGAGTCGGTTTCATTGGCGAAGGGAGTACTCACAGCCAGGCTTCAAGCTGGCACCGCCAACCAGGAAACCGTCAATGTCCTTCTCCTTGGCCAGGTCCTTGCAGTTCTTCTCGTTGACACTGCCACCGTACAGGATGCGGGTCTCCTCGGCGACCTTGTCGCTGACGTTCTTGGCGAGCCAAGCGCGGATGGCGGCGTGAACCTCCTGGGCCTGCTCGGTGGTGGCAACCTTGCCGGTGCCAATGGCCCAGATGGGCTCGTAGGCGACGACAACCTTGGACCAGTCCTTGATGGCGGCGTTGAGGGCAGCAAGCTGCTTGCTGACGACGTCGACGGTGGTGCCAGCCTCGCGCTCCTCGAGGGACTCACCACAGCACCAGATGGCACCAACGCCGTTCTCGGTGGCGTACTTGGTCTTGGAGGCAACAACCTCGTCAGACTCCTTCAGGATGGTACGGCGCTCAGAGTGGCCAAGGATGGCCCAGTTGATGTTGCTATCCTTGAGCTGGGCAACGGAGATCTCGCCAGTGAAGGCGCCGTCGGGCTTGTCGAAGACGTTCTGGGCGGCGACCTCAATGTCCTTGCGGAGGAGCTCACGGGTGAGCGAGAGGTAGATGGCGGGAGGGGAGACGACGACCTCTGCGGGCTTATTGTTAGCTGCAATGTCTTCTTCTGTGCTCTGGATTGGAGCAAGTGGGCAAGTACCAGTGTTGGGGTCGAGGGTGGCGCCGTTCAGGTTCTCGACAATCTTCTTGATGGACGACACAGAGCCGTTCCTATCGAGCGCGAAGCATGACGTGTTAGCCCATGTTGCGGTGCTGGCTGATACCGGAGCGTCCTTCCCCCCTCCCTCCATGTGCCGTCTCCCCCTTGGGATGGGGGGTTGCTGCAGGATGTTCGATGAACCCCGCCAACGAAGAGACTTACATCTTGAAGTTGCCGCCGACGAAGAACTTGCGAGCCATGTTGGGCAATTGGTGGTATCTGATGATTCTAGGGAGAATGGTGAAGCTTTGGGAGTCTGAAGGACAGTTCAGAAAGATCGGATCACGGCTGGAGGAGTAAATGACGCAGGACAGGTTTTGGCAGGTAGCTTGTCGTAACATGTAAAAAGACCTCAGCTCCAGCGCGAGGTGGGCTTGATGGAGGGGCAAGGAGGGGCGGGGGCTTTTTCGCAGGTGCAGGACACCGGAGGGGCAGTGGCACTGGACGCTGTCACGGCACCTCGCAGCGCCTGCAGCACCAGAATCAGCAGTTCCGGTGGGGCTCCCAGCGGCTCCGATCTGGCCCGGGGCCTGCACCCGCCCCGCACTCAACCTCACTTTCTCACTGGGTGACCTGAGCGGCCGGTCGCCGTGGGCTGAGACTGTCCTCCAACAACCAGCGCCCCTCAACACTTTTCGTGACCAGTCGGTCCGGTCCATTTCCCTTCACCCCGGACGCCAAGCTACGGTTCCAATAATCCAATCGGAAGTCTTGTTGCTCATGTCAACGACAGCTACCTCATCGGGGAGCGCATGGTCAGGTTTAGCTAGTCCGTGTCTTCCATCGAGACACTGGGTGACTCGTCTGAGTGATCGCCTTGAGACCTGGCCATCGTCGTGGAATCGATCAACATCACAGTCAGGCTTCAGATATCCGCAGCATCGTTGTTGTCAGACTCCGTGATGAGGAGACACGTCTTGCTTCTCATGCACAGTCGCCAGAACCCGGACATTGTCGTATTTCTGTGAGGTAAAGACCTTGGGTTGGTTCTGCATGATCCTGTTTCTCCCGAATACACGGCTACTCTGCAGTTCGCATTACCATACCTCGGCAACCATTCGCCAGCACTTTTATCTGTACCTATCCAAAGAAACAGCTGCTCTAATGCCGAGCGAACAAAACAAAACTCATCGACAGGTTGAAAATCTAGGACCCGCGACAACTACGGAGAAGCCAAAGAGGAAACGCCAGGCCTGTCATACCCACTCGATGGCTCTGCTGCTCGTGTGCATTCACTCAGATCTTCGTCTACCTGTCACCACACTCATTCCGCGCTGTAGCATACCGGCTTTCCAAAAGAAACATCTGAGGCGGGCTGCGGACCTGGACAGGTTTTCTCTTTCCCCGGTTTGGGATAAAATTCACACCGTAACAGTCCAAAAAAGCAAAGCCACAACTGATCGCCCGCCTAACTGTCATCCTGTCCAGGACCCATGCCCCGGGGACACAGATCTCTGGCTGACTTGCACAGCTTCGTATCCAGGCCGATGGATCCAGGAAAAAGAAAGCCTTCATTGAAATCCAGCCCCTACTGGAGACCGTGCCCGACTTCATTCTTGCTGTTCCAGCTCAAATTTTTCTTCGTCTTGCTTGAAAAGTCTCAGCTCGGACCAGCGCAATGTGTGTTATCATGTTAAACAATGTCCAACGATGTGTTGTTGGATCTGATTTGTGAGTTGAGTAGTATTTCGCGAGCTTTGGCCTTACACATTCGCACAATTCAGTCCTAAAGAGGGATCTAACGAGACCGTCTGGGGCACTATTGACCAGCAGTCGGTCGAGGACCAGAAATGGTGACCCAGCTATTTAGAAACCCGTCACCTCCGAGGCTGGCTGGTAACCCGGCCTGGTTTTCTCATTCGTTTGACTGACACCGCTGGACAGGGCAGTTTACAGGAAGTTTTGGTGGCCAGCTAACAGGTGGTTCTCCGCATTAGGCACCTCAGAGTTTGCTGAAGGAAGAGATGACTTTCAGACTTGACGGGAGCCACCAACCCCTTACCAGCATCGGCAGAAGTCCGACTCCTGTCTTTGAGTCTCCGAAAGCAACAACACGTCCATGATGGCAATCAGAACCGAATTCCCTCAGTACTCGACGTCAAAGCCATGTCAGGATGGTGGCCTTGCACAATAGATGAGCATGACAGTGCTTGGCTACCCATGAGGCCGCCAGTGTAAGTGAGCAGCATCTTAGCCTACTGTACTTGAAATGTGACGGCGTCGTCATGAGACGGGCAGCAAGCGTGATATACACGTTTCATCCACCTTTATCGGAGCTATTCATCACGAATCTGCCCGAGACATCATGGCCGTGGCAACCTGGGGCAAGACGATGAACAGGCGTTCTAGATGTCCGGCATCCCACTGAAGATGGGTCCTTCATAGCTTTCAAACCCAGCATACGAACATACAGGGCGATATGAGTGAACCCATGTCGTGTGTCGTCCTAATTAGGCCGGTCACTTAAGTAACTGGGGGCGCAGCCGATGGAGGCCAGACACACGTGTTGGCGTTGACCCCAGTCCAGTCTCTGGGCCCAATCGCATCCTCAGTATCCAGTATTCGGGTGCGGTTCTTGGCGTTCATGGCTTTTTGACAGTTCGAATAGGCGAGGGAGGTTGGAGATGGGCGCCCGGGAGATGTTGATTATTCCGTAGTGTCGTCGACAAAAATGACAGATACATTGGGTCCAAGCTGCGAGCAACAGAGCTCATTCGCGAATGGTGGAGAACCCCAGTTCGCGGGGTGTCGATTGAAACGGCTTCTCGTCGAGGTGGACTCGGAAATAGTCGAGAAACAGTCTCTTAGCCAAGGCGGTCACTAAAGAATTGGGCATGATGGCAAACGACTAGGTCGAGATCGATGAGGCCTGCTCTACCCCATGCTAGAGACTTGGCCTCGGAAGAGTAGGTGTCGCCTACCCAGTTCCAGGGTCACACAGCGCGATTGCGCCTTCTTGACTCACTCTCATGGCTCCTTGGACAGATGGACGCTTTCTCGTGAAATGAGCTCCCTGAGAGGAAAGAAACACTAACATCAAAGCACTCCAGGGGCTGACGGGAAGCGTCGTCCCGTTGATGACTAAGGGGTAGGAGAAGTAGGCGAAGTGGGGATGGGCACCCGCTGTGAAGCCAACCGCATCTCTTCGACAACATTCTTGCAACGACTTGTCAAATCCTCCGTCAACAACGCTACTTCACGTCACCATGTGCCATCCTGTACTACCCGCTGCCATGCAGGGCCGTATGCGCACTTCTTTAGCATTGCAACCATGGCTACCCTGGTTTCTGTCGTTCGTCAGATAAGGTAACATTCAAACACCACTTCTTCATGGAAGAGTCGAGATCCGATGTGATAGGGACCTCGACCTGACAGGCTCAGCCCCGAGGGCTGCCGTTTCGCGGGGCACTTTTCGACAAACCAACGGCTGCAATGGTCCGTTTATGGACTTGCTGGCCGGCTATCCAGGGTGTCGAAGCCAAACGGTCGAAAAATCGAATGGGCCTATCGTGTTCACAGCATCCTCAGACGCGTTCGGTTTGACAATCCCCTCGCTCGGCCGTCAATGCGCGTCGACGAACCCAAAACCCGTGCGTCCTGCCAAGCTTCAAACAACTCTCCGGGAAGAGCGCCAATGAATGTGGAGAATCCTCAAGACGGCACGGCTTCGAAAACGACTGGCCAATCTTACTCCCCAGGCACAAACGTTTCTTGATCCTCGACCAGCAAAGACATGTCTCCTCCACGTTGAAGTCTAGGTACAACCAACACACCACACCGCCCCTGGCTTCGACGACCACCATCACAATCTGCAGTGTCAACACCACTGCGACAGGGTCTGGATGAGGGGCCTTGCAGGCGGCTTGTGGTGGGAGCCACCTGATTTTCACTCGGCGGGAGACGTCGTTGGTCAACCGCAATACCACAATGCCAACGCCTTTCTTCCCGGCCTTCCTTATCATGATCGTGGCTATTGCGCATGATGTTGGCCATCATGGATCAAGTTTTGACACCGTCCACATGCAGGCCTAGGTGCTCTGGCAGCTGTCTACGGGTAGCTGCGTCCAGCTCCCGCCGTGTCAGCGGCATTTCCATCCCGGTTGTTCAACCCTAGCTCGGCCTCCAGACTCGCAACACGCTAGTCGGGCGTTGAGCCTCCTCTAAGGCCAAGCGGACCTAGCCGCAAGATCAACGGTAGGGCTGGGGGCTCACTGTTCTCGCTCTCACCATGAACGGCGCTGAGAAGACATGCGACGCTGTGACAGACTATTATGACTATCGCAAAGAAGCAAGGCGCCAAAGTCTGCTTTGTCTACCCAGCTTTCCTCACACAGACTTGCAACCGGCCAAGGTGCCGCTGGATCCACGGAGTTGCATCCGTTGCTCCCTTTCCAGCACCGCCCCCAAGGATATCCAATGGTCTGAGAGAGACAACACGATACAACACCACCGGTTCCTCATGAGAACCCCAGTTCAAGCCGTCAGTGCGGTCTTGAGAATGTCTCGCCAAACGGCAACGTTTTTCTGCGATTCCCTGCTGCGATTCTCAGGGTTGGGCGGTCTAACGGTACAGGGTTGGAAAGATATATTGGCCAGAGCGCGCATCATCATGTTGATGTCACAGCCGTGGATATGCTTTCTCACTGCGTCCGTCTGTTGATTAAGCTTAGGCACGGTCACCAACGCTGAAGGCTGTTTTTTGCCCTTCCCATTGAATTTGCCCAGCCCTTTCGTCCCGTCTCTCATTCGTCCCCGCGTGTCTTCGGGCCACAGTTGCCGCCGTGAGGGGAAGAATAAGGACGCTCTCCTTTCCACGTCTTTGCTACGTTTTCACAACCGTTGATCCCCTGTCTTCTGCCCACACGATGTTCACGACATCGACGATATGAGGATTCCGCCGCCAGAAGTAATACTCAGTTGGCCGCCACCGCGTTACGTTGACCCCGAAACCAGAGGCCCGGCCAACCAGATCGTTTCCCTCATCCTCCTGGCCATCGCTACTGTTATCATCGCCATCCGGACATATACGCGAAAATGTATCACGAACGGGTTCGGCTGGGACGACATGCTCGTCATCCTCGCCTACATTCCCGCAGCAGCGTTCGTTGTCGTAGGGATGATATCTATGGATCGATATGGCTGGGGACGACACGTATGGGATGTGCCCATCGACAAATTCACGGGGTCTTTGCAGATGGGACTCGCTAGCCAGATCCTCTTCGACTTGACTACAAGTTTTACGAAGCTGTCGATGCTGGCATTAGTGTACCGAATCGCCCACGAAGCCTCTCGCAAGTTCAGTCTCCTGGTCATCGGCCTAGGGGTGTTTATCTCCATCAACTGCGTTGTGTTTATGATGGTGGCCATGTTGCAATGCCGGTATGTAGGCTTTGAATTCTCCACAGCCAACAAGACTGACTCTCTGTAGGCCTCTTTCTCAATATTGGACGCTCTCAGCTGAGCCTCAGAATTGTATTAACGAGGCAGCGCACCTCCTCGTTGCCAGTATCATCAATACCGCGACCGACTTCGCCGTGGTCCTGCTACCACTGGCTCTAGTCCGTATTGTCTATAAGAACAAACTCTCTTCTAGGCAGATGGTTATTGTCAACCTGCTTTTCGGTGCCGGTTTCCTGGCGTGCTTCGCCGGCATAGCTCGCACTTACTTTACGTGGATCATGACCACGGAACCGGATGTTACCTGGAACGCCTGGATGAACTGGCTCATGTCATCGCTCGAGCTATTCCTTGGGATCATCTGCACTAGCATCCCATCAACCAAGCCGTTCTTCAACCGATACCTACCCAGATTGCTGGCCTCAAGGTCTCGCAAGTCACAACCTACCAGCGTACCAGTACCTACCGACAAAGCAACAAAGGGCTCCCAAGCGGGCAGCCAGTTATCCTTCGACTCGGATCTGGAGGACGCCATTCCTATGGGTTCCCAAACATCAACACCAACCACGACGGTCAAGCGCTTCAGCGAAGCGACATTGAATAAGCCATTGCCGGCCGTTAAGAAGAATTCCGTATACACCATCAAAATTCAGCTGGATGAAGCCAGCCTCAGTCCGGCGGACAGGAGAGACCGCGCGCTGAACCAAGTCACCCCAATAGCCCCGGCTCCAACAATACACAATTTCAGCAGACCAAAAGTCCTTCACACGAGGAGTACGTCGGAGCCTCACGGCGTACACCGCTTGAGCACCGAGTATGCTCACGACTCGGATCGTCACAGCCAAAACCTGGATGACTCGGATAGCAACTACCGGCAGAGCATTGATGACCTCGAGGCCGGCCGTTACAGCTCCTACGACCGCCAGAGCTTTGCGGCGTCTACGAGAAACCTTACCGGCGCCACGGCGACGAAAGGCCACGCCAAAAACCCGTCCGTCGGCACTTTTGGGGGCTGATTTCGGCAGCGAAGCTTCTTTTCGGTGTGCCAGAGAGCGAAGGTGGTGGCGTGTGTTGCACCAGCAGACGGACGGGAAGAGCGACCCATCAAATATGGTTTGAGGCTTTCTAACGCCGTTCTGCCGGCGTTGACTTTTTTCTTCTTTTCTTCATGAGACGGGATACGGCGGCTACACCTTGCAGCTTATGATACACCCATACGCACCCACACCGTCTGCTGGATGGCAAGAAGGCGGCAGTTCCTGCATCTCATTTCCTTTTTTGTACATTCTTATAAATTTTAGCTTTTCGGGAGCCAGACCCGAACCTTCGTCACGACGTCTACGACCAATAATATACAACAGACTGTAGTACTTAGAGTCACTGTCGGTTTTGCCAATCTGTCCTTGTGCCCTACCATCTCTTCCACGTCTGACTCCGGATAACTCTAATCACTCCAAACATCTCAAATTGCCTGAACTCTGGGAAAGCTTGATCCTACCTCCGGCCCAGGTCCCAGACGGTCTTCTCCCCAATGGGAATCAACCTTTCGCTCTTCGCTGTTGGGCTGTCCGCCCCGCGGTTAGAGGACAGAGAGAGGGGAGACCGGGAAAGATGCGTGTCGGTGGGTAGTCCCGATGGCGGCCGACAAACATGCTTCCAGGACGAGGGGCCGTTGAACCCGTCCCCCGTCCACCCACTCCTTGTTACCAACTCATGACTTGCTTCTATTGAAGCCACCACCTGCGGATAAGCTTCCTTCAGCACAATCCACTGGAGCCATCCCGATTTAACGGCCCCGTTCTTTCGCCGCAATCGAAAGCTCTCCATCTTCCCCCACATCCTTATTTCATCCATGTCGATCCAAGCCGTCAAGCCTTCCCTCCCTGCAGGTGGCTTCATGATGGCGTGCAACCGTCCCGCTCACTAAAGAAAGAGTGACTGCAAAGCAGCTCCAAAGTCCCGTCAACGTCCCGCTGCAGAGCTACACTCTGTCGTGCACAAGTCAGTCCACACCCACGTGCCCGCCAAGTCTCCTCCCAAGCATGCCTGCCCGCTGCCGCCATGGCCGCCTTTTCAGATATCGAAGCTTGGGAGGGGATAGGTTCTCTCAACTTGCTGACTGCGCAGCGCACAGGCGGTCCAAGAAACAAACCCACACGCATTAGATCCCAAAGGAGGAAAGACGATACTGCAATAGAGGGGAGGTGGAAAAGTGAATCTGCGAGGCTACTGCCAGGCACAGACGTAGCTGGGCAGATAAGACATTTGCTTAACTGCCACATCTGCCCTACTCGCTCATTGCTAAGCGGTGATGACGACCAATGCGACAAATAGACTTGGCCACTACTGCAGGCACAGACTGCGACAGCACCCAACGCAAGCACGGACAGAAACATTGTCAGTCCCAGCGAATAAACTTGACTGCCAACATGCATCGGGCCTTCTCAACCTCGATGATCCGGGTCAGTCGGGGAAAGACGGCCAACTAGCTAACGTACTACAGCAAACCCAAATAAACAAAATTCAACTTCAACGACGATGTTCATATCAAAGAACGGGAGCCAACCAGTGTAATCATCAGCTAATCTGAGTGATCGCCGCTTCACGACGCTCTTGACACAACCCAAACCTAACCCCTCCACGCGCGCTTGCCGTCGTCGCCTCCCCCTCTTCCTCCTACACAGTCTTCTTACCCCCTCTTTCTTGGGAGGGGGGCCAAGGAGGGAAGGAAAGTCATCCGTTCTTCAACGTCCGTCTGTTCTGATCTTCGGGCATCCGCATACGCTCACCACCTAGCGCATCTCACAAAAGCATCGAGATGGCTCAGGCATCCTCATCTTTCGTTAGACCGTTTGGCCTGATCTCGTTTCCCTCGTTGACTGTTGGCGTCTCGTGCTTTTTCTCTTCTCTCTGCTGAACAAACACGACGCTGCTGTTTCGAATGATACTGGCTTGCCCAAAATCCCATTTTCTCCTCTATTTCTGCTTTCCCATCATCTCGTGTGTGCGTGATTGTGGCGTGCCTTTCTGCTCATGTCACCTCGGCCTCCAACCGTCTTCACCTCCTCTTCACAAGCCAAGATGGAGGGCCGTCATCCGAAGCATAGGGCCGTATAGATCGCTGAACAGATAGCCAACAAACTCCCCCAACCCCCTCCCAGAACAGAGAAGTAGCAGCAGCAGCGCAGTCCTAGATTTGGAGAATGAAAGAAAACAGATTAGCTACCGGGTATCTGATTAAAACTCCTGAATGGCGGTTGATAGCTGAAATGTCATCGAGATGTTCCTCCCCCGAGCGAGGGGGGCTGGAGGGGGGAACACTCGACATTGAGGTAGATTCACCGACAAGACGTCCGATCCGTAGCCATCTCCAACCGCGTAATCCGCCTAAGCAGATGACCTTCACCGAGAGCAGCCCTCTCTCATTGAGCCTGTCGGAAGGCTGCGCTGAATGGGGGGTGCACCTCCAGCTGGACGCAGACTTCCCGTCTCCCCATTTTACCCCCATTTCAACGGACGGCGCCGACACCCCACAGCAGCGAGCGGCAGAGGTCGTCATCAACAACTGTCAGCAGCCATCATCACCAAAACCCCAGTAGCCGCGCCATCTCGATGAGACGAGAAAGTTGCGCGGCGTGTAGGATGGGAAAACGGGAGGGCCGCAATCAAAGGTAAATAACGGCGACGGTTGCTGAACGTTGGCCCGATTGACATGCTGCGTGCCCCTGATACCCCTTTTTATGGAAAAAGGTCTATTTGGTCGGAGGGTGTGTTGGTGTTGGCGTGGGTAGGGATGGCATGATTGCAGGCTGAAGGGGAAGGGAGGGAAGTACAGATACCTCCGCCAGGAGAGAGATGCTCACCTGTGAAGGAGATCAGCAAGAAGACGGGAAGAGCAGAAGCGTGGGAAGGGGGAGGCAGAGACCTCAGTGGTCGACACAGGAGACAGCCTGGGAGCTCGGACTGGGCAAGCAAGCCCTTTCACACGCTGCTGCTGCACGACATCGTCCCATGCTCATGGATGAGGTTTTACTAAAGAAAGTCAATGTGTAAGTCGGACTATAGCAACCCAAGTGCCACTATTCATTGCCGATAACCTTGTTACCAAGGCTGACTGACATGTCAAGACCGAGAACATCACGATGCAAGGCTGGACGTAGGTTTTCGACACCATTTTCTTGATTTTTCTTAGCCCTCTGAATCTCCCTTTTCTCTTTCAAGGTTTGAACAATTCTAGTCTCTGTACATGATGTCCTCCTAAATATGTGTGTCCTTGCTAATGTATCCTTCCCGAGCTCGACGCTGTTCGTCGGACTTTACCCTCAAAGCGAGGGTTGTCTTCAAAAGTACAATTTCTGTTGTGTCGAGCTGCGAGCTCTTACATGACTTTGATGTCTCTTCTAATGCGATCCTTGAACAAAATTGTGCGGCAGCAAAACCAAAAATTCAGACGACCTCTCCTATCATGTCGGTCTCTCTCATTCTCCGCCATTCTCGGCTCGGCGTTTACCAGAGCATCATCCTTTGCTCGCGAGTACTCCTTCTGTGTGTTCCATGGCTTCAATGCTCCTGGGAAATCCCTAGCCTGGCGGCTTGTGTAAACACTGTCCATCCGGCTTTGTGGCTTGTCCGTAAAGGGGGTCGATGAAGTATATCTCATGGTGGACACACGAGTCCCTCGTGAAGAGTCCGATATCTCCAGGTAGTAAGCAGCGGCGGCGATCCTCACCCTACGAGGATCGGCGCGCTGTTGATGACGAGCCCGATGCACTTGCATCTGTGGCTGATGGCAATCCAGTGTTGTAACATTTTATGTCTGTAAGCGTCACAGGTCAGTGGATTGCGTCTTGTGTTGTGTGGTAACGGGCTTTTACGGACCAAAAAGTGTGTGATTCATCCGGCCTGGACGAAGTTTCCGTGGAAGGGAGCCTGCTGGGGGCTCAGGGTCTGTCCGATCTTTCCCATGGCAGAGAGGTGGTTGTGGGCATCCTTGATGAGCTGGAGGTTCTTAACATCCTCGGGCTGGGTGAAGCCGCGGACGAGGTCCTCCAGGGCCTGGCGGTGGGACATCCACTCGTCAATGAGGGGCTTGGTAGACTGCTCCTCCTTGATGGCAGCCTCGACGACGGCAGCCTTGGCAGTGACCTTGCGGGAGGCAGGGGCAGGGGCAGCCTTGGGCGCGTCCTTGCGCTTGCGGCCCTTGGCGACCTGCTGGCCGCTGGAAGCGGTGGTAGGAGATCCGGGGACACCGTTGTCATTGTGGACACGGCGCATGTGGTCCTTGAGGTTCCATTGGCGGGGGAATCCATTGCCAGGCATGGCACGATCGCATCCATCATAGGAGCACAAGAAGGGCTTGTCACCGTGGCCGTGCATGGCGTGGGCCTCACGCTCGTGACGGAGAAGGCAGGCAGTGGAGGAGAAGCGGGCGTTCTCGCAGGACTCAATCTTGCAGCGGTAGGGCTTCAGGTGAGAGTCGACAAACTTGCTGTGGAGGGGAAAGACGCGAACGTTAGTGATGCAAGGGGAAAAGGGACGTGCTGGCAGATTTCCAAAAGGTTCAACTCACTCATAATTGCACTTGAGCTTCTCGGGCTTGTGGTTGCAGCTGGATTCTCCCTCCCAAGGGCAGTGGAAAAGGCCATCGGCCTGAGGAGTGGCGTTCTTGTACAGAGGGTGGTCCCGGGCAGAGTCACCGTCGTTGGTGTTGCGGCGGCTAGGGAAAGCCGGAGGCAGAGCAGCATCACCGACGATAGTGAGGACGCTTCCAGAGAGTTCATCGCCCATGAGCTCAGGGCCAAACTTGCCGTTGGCGCTGTAGATTGATGCCGAGTCAGAGGCTTGCTCGAGGGAGCAGCTGATCTGAGGAACATACCTAGGAGACTGGCTCTGAATGATGGGAGAAACATGCTCCGAGTGGGAAGGCGAAGACATGAGAGGGGCGGACAGCCACAACTCCTCGGGGGTCTGAGCAGGAGAAGACAATTGGGATTCCGCGGGACTGAAAGAGTTCCAGGAAGCAGAAGGAGAGTGAGCTCCAAGGCTGGAGTCAGGGTCCAGCTGCATCTGAGCAGGCACGACGTGCATAGTCATGTCCGTCTGGGATGGAAGGCCATCCACGATTCCGAGCTCCATGGAGTTAAACCACTGGGACGAGACGGCGCCCGTGTCCGATTCCAGGAAGTAAGAGTTCACGTCCATCAACTGGCCGTTGGTCTGAGGTCCGTAGACAGTAGCATTACCCGTGATGTCCATGGAGGACAGCTGTGCAGATACTTGGGATGACGCAGAAGAAGTCATTCTGGGTCTGGCCTTGGGAGATGTGATCTTGGAGATTCTGTGTTGCTTGCGGCTTCCAGTGGAACTCCTTGAAGTTCCCCGCCTCATCGGCTCGCCACCGATAGGCGCCACGGTCGTGACAGGTGCGCGAGCAGTCCACTTGCTCTGAAGGTCCTCAACGGCTTGTCCTTGTCCTCGGGGCGTAATGTGGCCTTCAACTTGGAAAGAAAAGTCCTCGGAGTCTCCCGGGTGGGCAGATCCGTTGTCTGAGAAGTCTTGGAAGTTCTGTGCACCTTCTCCTGTCGTTTCCCACGAACCACTCAAGGGGTCCGATGGTCCTGTTTGAGAAGAAAAGGAAAACATTCCAGAGGGCACCATGCCGGCGTGGAAAAAGCTGTAGTCGCTGAAGGGGAGGTTAGTGTGCTGTTTCACCACTAATCTTTGAAGATGCAAAACAAGAAATGGAAAAAAAACATCTCGACATGGCACAACTTTGTTCCTGTAGCACCCATCATGTTAGCTGTCGTTGCTTTATCTCACGGGTTTGGGGCTTCGTGTTGACAGACCAAGTGAGCACAGATCATATAGATCAAGCCGGGATATATCATGTAGTCCAGGATGTCAGGAGCGGTGGTCGATCCAGTTGGTAGTCCGGCAGGTCAGAGACAAATGAAAGTCCTTTGCGGCCATGTGCGCGTTCGAGGCTCCTCGTTGTTCTCCAGGCACACAGGCATGGGTCTTGGTTCGGTCATCTCATACTTCCCACAGTGGAGGTCGAAGTTGGTAATTTCAATAGTCTCCTGATGCCTAGGTGTGTCGTTTGGTGCAGCTGAGATGCTTGGGTCGATGGAATCCTTGGGTTAAAGTCCAGCTGAAGTAACAAGTCCGTTCGAGTGCGGCAATGGGTCGAGACAAAGTCCATAAGGCTTGAAGCCAAGGTCGAATAAGAAGTCCGTAGATCAGAAACAGAATCGAAGCAAAGGGAAATCCATAAACAGAAGAGACGGAACCAGCCATAAGGTGCAAGGAGCGATAAGCCTTGGTCCATATCGGGTTGTGACCAGCATGAGCTGAATTAAGCTATGACTGGTACACGGGAAAACAAACACGGAGTGTTTATTTCAGCGTTCATCCTAGGAATCCGATCCAAATGCGAGACTGGGCAGTCTCTAGTCTCGGGCGAGACCTTGTCCACAATTCCAGGGAGTAAAAAAATCCACGATTCTCCAGGGAGAAAGCCAGGCATAAAAATCCAGTTCTCGCGAAACGTCCAATGGGGCCATGTTGCTGCAAAATCCTGATTCGTCGGCAGGCGATACTAACCGTGGTGTAAATGTGATGATAGATAATTCTTTGTGTGATGACCGTTCGGTTTGACAAAGTGCATAGGGCGAAGCCCAAGCACACCGGTCTCCATCCAGTTGGCAAGTAAAGCAGGTAACCCAGGGAAGAAGTTTCCGGGCAAGAGAGAAAAAGTCCTGGCAAGTATCCTCGGATAAAGTCCTGGGCTGAAGAATCCTGGGTCGAGATGTCCTGTATGAAAAGAGGCCTCCGTGGCCGGCGAGATCTGAGAAGCAGACGCAATGAAACAAACATGACTTTCGCAGTACATGATATCAAAAAGACAATGGACCACCCTGGGAACAGAGAAAGAAAAGACAATACCTAGAAGGTGTGTGGACGTCGTCCAGGTCAAGGTTGTAGCCAGGCATATCCGGGCGCGGAACAACAAGAGCAGTCATTGATTCCTTGGGTTGTATTTCATGCAATCCAGGGCAGTAAGGTCAACTCGGATGAGCTGTGTCGGTGTACAGAATAACAAGAGCGATAACCCGGGCGGGTAGCTGCTTGCAGAGTTCCTGTGGAATGGGAGAGTCGAGTTGGTGTCGAGTGGGATGATCCTTGGGTGGCAAGATGGGGAAGATCTTTTTTGACCTTCTGTGTAGGGTTGCTGTTGTGTAAGGGTTGGAAGGGATGTAGGCGGGTAGAAAAAGAGAAATTGGCGGCTGTTGGGTTGCCAAAAGGATCAGCTTTGCAGTAGGCAGAATGCTTGGGCAGGAATGTTCTTGCGGGTTGGGCTGAAGAGAAGGGAGGAGAAACAACGTTGGGCAGGGAGAGAGGGGGTCAGCGGGTTTTAATGTTGCAGGACGACGACGAAGGCTTCTGAGAGCACAGCAGAAGCGAACGAACGAGATGAGGTTTGCGAGGGGGTCGGTCGGGGAGGGGAGGATTCGGGGTGGACTCCACGTCGTGCGTGCCATGCCGCATGCCCTGCTGGCATTCATGATCCCTGTTCCCGAAGCATTGGCACCTTTCATTCTGCAGGGCGGATGTGCTTGATGTGCCAGGCCAAGAAACCACCGTCACATACGTGCGCAGCATGCAATGATACGTATGGATACGTATTTGGTCTTGATTGTCCACCACTCATTTCCAGCGCCAGCCCGTCTCGCGCGTCTCAATCAGTCTCATTTCGCTGCCGCCGTGTTTATTGAAAGCCGTGTCCTTTCCCTGGCCAGAGTGTCTGGACTCCCGCCCTCCAACACAGGCCGACTGGCAGAGAATGCACGTCGAATGTGTCGTGTTGCTGCTGCCGGTCGTCACAATGGCCGCAGCAGGCCCTCGAGCTATTACATGGCGCTAGCCAACTGGCCTCGTTCTGTCTGCTCACTGCACCTGTCATAGGCCCGTTCCGAGTGGAAGTTGGCGGTGACTGGGCCTTCTGCCTTGATTCTGCTGACTTGGACATGGGCCGCGGGTGGACACAGACGACGACCCTGAGCCTATCGCGGTGCGAGGAACCCCTAGTCGTGCCGACCAGGAGGGATTATGGCTGCAACGCCAGCTCATCCGTGCAGCACCCTGAGCGTTGCTCGGCGGGAAAACGAAGCCAGCCATGGGCCAGCAGCGAGCCAGAAGGACGCAGAGAAAAGAAAAGAAGGCGGCAGGCTGGACGAGTCGTGCCGGGCTAATGCTTGCTTTCTGCGAGCCCTTCATCTTCTCCGCCATCCGCACCACGCGCGGAACTTGCTCGTCCCATCAAGCTTGGTGTCTCTGCGCTGCCCTGCCTTGCCTTGCGTTGCCCGTCTGCGCGCGTTCCGAATTTCCCATCCCATCCCATCACAAGCCGCCCGCCCGTCCCATGCCGTCCCAAAACCCCTATTCCCTTGCGCCATCCGTCGTAAATGCCTCCCGTTTCCAGTAGGTTCGTCGAGCATCAAAAAAGTCATGGCGCGATTGTCGACGTACGCTTTGACGCATCAATCAGAGCCGTCTGCTTGAAGATCGAAGTGGCCCACTGGGTAGCGGAGGAGAAGGACGACATGTGTGTCGACGAAAAAAGACGCAGCAGGACGAGCCAGAGCCATTCCGGACTGCATTGGCGTCTGTAGTCGCACTCCAAAGCCGCCGACGCGGGCGGGAACTGCGGAAGCCAGGCCGGCTTGTCAGCCCGTCAGTGCCTCGTTCTCGTGTCTTGTCGTTGTCCATCAAGCACCGTGTTGCTTGCTCTATTGGCGGTTGTGGCTTCACGTGTGTAGTCCCGAGTTGGTCTCGGCGGGCTGAATAGGGCAAGCTGCAGTCGCTGACACACACCGGTCAACGCTCTCCATCTCGACTTTCCCTCATCCGACGGCAGTACTTTTGGCGTGTCCAACGGCCACTGGTCCGGGGGTCGAGCTGTGGTCGGCCGGCCACACACCGGCAGCAGCACACCACACCGTAATTACAACACCACCCACCATCTATTAATTGCAGACCACTTTCCTCCACCCACGAGACAGCAACGGCCAGACATCAGATGCAAACGCGCTTCGCGACGTGATTAACCGGTTACTGCCAGCTGGCCTGCTGCTGTTGCTGTTGCTGTTGCTGTTGCTGTTGCTGTTGCTGCTGCTGCTGCCGCTGGCAAACCGGAAGCGGTCCACGCCAACCCCTTCGCAACTCCTTTCGCGATAATGCATTTGCGTAGTGCATGAGAAATATGCGGCGTGGGGCCAGGTGGTCACCTTGCGACATTACCCAGCTGTCATGCTCATCGTATCATGATCGAGATGCCGCGACTGCGATGGCTTGTTGTGCGCCGTGATGCGATCCCGAGAATCCGAGTCGACGAACTGGCCATCAGGATAAGCAAGCCGGAGCAGCAGCAGTCGCCGTCCATCTCCGAGTTCCCCGGCTGTGCTGGATGGAAAAGCTGCCCCGAGCTCCACACGTTGTCTGAATAGACGCTGACGGTCTGACAATGCTGACGCTGGCCGGTCTTGACTTTGAGGCCAACATGCGGTTGAGACGCGGGGAACCAGTGTTGAAGGGTCGTCTCATGCGAGATGGCTGAAAAGCTGACGTTGGCAGACACGGGACGAGGGGTGGGGGATTGGGAAACGGGCGACAATGTGCGACGACGGCGCCCGTTGACGAGCGGATGCATTAACGATGGGACGAGACAGCAAGCAGCCTCGGCCATCGAAGCGCAAACAAAGACCACCTCACTCGGAAGCAACTGCCTCGATCTCTGCCCTCCCTCCTTCCCCCGGGACAGGAAACAAGGTTCAACCTCCTCACCTTCGCTTGCCCCGTCCTGGTGATCTGCCTCACCTTTCCCACTGGTCATACATATCGAAGACGAGAGGTAGGGAAGCGACGTCGACACTTCCCAAGCCGTCCTCACAACCGACCTGAGCTTCCTGCTGACTGCGGGCGGATAGAGCTCCGGCTGTTTCCTCCTGGAAACACCCGACCGCCTTACCGTGACGTTCGTGTGGCCCTAAACAAGCACCCGCAACCTTACCTTAGCCAAGCCACCCGTCTTGATCAACGACCTCTCAACCACAGCCTCTAACCCAAACCTTTCCCGACTAGCTAGCTTCTATCCGTCCGTGCCTTGTTTTCTGCGATGCCCTCGTCAACATTGCCGAGTCCACCCTGATGCATAAAGTACACGCAACGCCTGCTGCGCCAACGGGTATGCATAGAGCAAAGAGGAACAACTCATCGCTCATCTCTGTCCTTAATGCATCTGTACCACAGGTCTAGGGAGTGCTTAACTCCTCCTTGACTCAGGGGAAATGCTGATGGTGGCTTCTTGAACCACACGTGACCTTCAACCTCCAGCGACAAGCAACATCGAGCTACACCACCAGTCACGGAAACTTTCTGGAACTTCCAAGTACCGACAAAGTTCCGCCACTGTTTCTCTCCCTCATTGGAATTTGGAGCTGAGGTGGCTGGGAACTCGCCATTATCTAATCCCTGTCAAGATTTCGCGCCAGCAAAGTCTGTTGCGCTCGACCCTCGGCAAACGCTCTTGAGGCCCCCGAATTCCCAGTCAGAAGATGAGGGGATTCGCAGAGTTGGCGATCTTCCCCTGGCAGATTCGACGGCGTGTTACGGATTTTGAAATCGCATTTCGTCTCCTCGATTTTGTGGAAACCTTTTCACAATTTGGACCATTTACAGTGATTCATTACTTTCGGCCGTCGGACCGCCGAAATACACTATTGCAAATAAGGTGAATGTGCGCGCCCGCCGGCCTGGGTGCTTCCGACGCACAGCGCAGATCCAAATCTCGGTGTGCCGGCTATCTGACTCAGTCACCACCACCAACTGCTGTCTCGGGACTCGACAAAACGTTCCTCCGGTATCAAACCCTGCTCTTTCGCCAACGCCTCTGTGATGATGATATCCTCAGGTTGAGCGACAATACAATGGCAATGAAAGGTCGGTGTAAGTGGGCTTATCTCCAAGAACTTCACCGATGATTTTGGAAGCGAGAGTGGGTGCATCTTAAACAGTACCGCGATCACTCACATCGAGTACGTCAGTCTGTGTATGTCGACCTGATATCGCATCTTGCCAGATATCTCGCAGTCGACTTTCGGCATCCCATCCGTCCGTCCACGCAACTTCAGCGAGAGCCGCTTTGGCTTGCTCCCAGTTGCTAAGATGCATCACGGTGCTAGCTAGAGAGAGTTTTGCAGCATACACAGCCTTCCACTTTGCCAGCTGTTGCTTGCCTGTGTCAGTAATGGGCCTGCCTGAATTAGCAATGGCCGCACCAAACATGGCACTCCAGAACCACAGACTCCTACTGAAGGAGCCTGCCACCATCTCTGCTTCTTTGTCGCACACGTCATCGATGAGCTGCTCAAGCAGCCAGACCGTTAAGACGCAGTCCATCTCGCTGTCGTTCACCGCCATGACGAGGTAGAAAAACGTTGCGATGTAACTCGCGCGGCTGCTCTTAGGATCACCGTTCAACATCGTAGCTATGTTGCGCTCAGGGTCAAAGCCACGGGACAGCTCCCAGTTGAGATTCTTGGTGTAGTCCTGCCAAAGCAAGTCCGTTGGGGTCTCTGCCCCTTCCCACCAGCCGTATTTCGGTGCCTGTCGTGGAGGTAGGCTCTCCATGTCCCATAGCGAGGTGAAGAGCAAAGCGATGATGCTTGGCTGGAAATCGGCACTGATGGCGTCGTGTATGACGTGGACTTCACCACGGCGTAGACGGTCGCCTGCCCTACATTCATGTCAGCTATAGAGATCCAGCATGCCTCCGGAGATGGACTTGTGTTACATGTCCAGCATCTGCTGCGCCAAGTTTGACCGCATCAGATTATACCCATTCTTCTGGAGTGTTAACCTGTACAGACCGCGTAGATGCTTGGATGACGCGTCAAGGTCCCCAACCGCACCCTATGGTCCGTCAGTACTGGTCTGGCCGCGAGTTCCCAGATTTCAAGTGCAGTATACCTCTGTAAGTGCCAGTGTTGCAATAGCAAAGACGGCAGTGTCGCTGACATCAGTCTCGGACTCTGACAGCTGCTTCTTTGCGAACTCGTATGCTGCTGCCTTGTGGTAGAGAAAGGGGACTTTGACATGCTCAAGCGATCCTGTGACCCAGGCCCACTGGCACGCCGCGACCACTAGGCAGCCATGAAGCAGACCTGGATGCAACAGAGTCCTCTGAACACTGCCCAACATGTCAGAGCCAGCATCTTGTTTGCAAACAAAGTCGATCGCCTACCTGCACAGATTCTGGCCTCGTTCCACGGGAGTCTGTCCTCTGACATAGAAGTTGGTAACTGAGCTTTTGGTCAGGGAGGTAGCATAACGGCAGCGGGAGACATGACCTACATTGATGGAAGAGCCATTGCGACATTTCCGAGAGTTGATAGTCGCCGGAGAAGCCGGCGAATGGCTGATGGGACACGACGTTGACGAGGCGAGCCAACTCCGCGACCGGGATCAAGGCCGCCGACTCGGACTCGGCCCGAGACTCTGGAGTGAACTCGGCATCAGTGGCGGGGTCGGGGTAGATGCAGTCCTTGCCCGTCTGGAGACAGTTGGTGCTGCGGGCTTATTAGTCGATTGCTGGGCTTTACCGACAGAGTCCGGATCGGTCTTTTCATCACAGGCATTGCCTCTGCCAAGACGGTAGGCATAAACAAGCAGAAGGGAAGGGGGGGAGGAGGTGTGAAGACAAGGTAGGAATGTGGAAGGACATACCATAGTGGCTTGCGCTCATCGCAGCGGACGTGACGCTGCTTACATGTCGAGCAGCCGTTTTTGCTACGGCGGTGGAACTTGCGGACTCTGTTCTTGGGGGGCGCCATATCAAGTCCAAGGTAGGTTTCGATGTCAATGGTGCTCCACGCAGTCCCGGGGGTTAAAGCGACGCCGATTGACCATGCTTGATGAAATGACGACGCTTATGCGGGCCAAATCGCGACTGATCTTGCAGGTGCATGAGACCAGGCCGGGGGGGGTCAGCTCCGAGGGACAAGTATGAGGTGATGCGAGAGGGAAAAGCTCTCGTGATAGGGAGATGGGATCGGGAGACAGGAAGCCTCTGGCCGGAGAACGTGTTTCTTCATTTTATTCAGCCTCCTGCTTGCGGTGCCAGCACGAAGGCGTTGCTGACGGTGATGATGATTGGCCTGGGCCGCCAAGCGGGAGTTGCTACACGAGACGTGCATGAAGGTACAACCAATGGGAAAGCTAGGAGATCATCTGGTGGGGTTGCCTCTCGTGACTACCTGACAATTATGTAATGTTGCTAAGCTCAAGCCACTTGCTAACCCAACCTCGGTGTGGCTTGGCATCTAGACTGAGTACAATACACCCCCTGAATGATTGTTAGCGTGTGACTTTGCCCTAGCAGTCTTCATGGGTTGAGTCAACGGTTCTCACTAACAATTTCTAGAGCTTCTGGTCAAAAACGGCAAATCGTGGGGTGGTGGGGAAGTAGAGGCAGTACAATCATTCAGGGACTGTATCGTAAGGTAGCCACAACCTGGAGAAGGGCCGTGTCTCCTTCCGTCTTGGAAACGGAAACTGCTGCTCTCGCTTCAGATGCGAAACCCTAGGAAGGCACGATAGCACGGCAATTCTCTCCTCGTCTGCAGAAGTTGCAGCTTGCCAACCACAGAGTCTTGCTGTCCTCTTCCCCTTCTTCTCCTTCTATTCATCTGATCTCCGAAAACACAGGAGATCGATGCTCTAATCCAAACACAGCAAACGGTCCACAAGCAATTATCGGCCTCTCCAGGCGTCATCTCTTGCATCAGCGTCGACCCTGGTCTGTCAGATTCGCACGCTCAAGCAGCGTCCGTGACATAGTGTTGTTCCATGCCCGAGCATCGAACATCGTCGAACATGCTTCCATCGCTGGCTGGATCGCTCCGCTTCCACCCGCCAGGCACCACCAGGGCCCGTGGCCGTCATTCCAACAACAATCGGATAATTTCTTCCGATCAGGAACCCGCGACGGGGCGCTCGATTAGGTGCCCTGTGTCTCGCCGGGGTCGAGACAGGGTGCCGAAAAACAGATGGCCGCATTGACACCCACGGTAAAAGTGACCGGTCACGCCCCTTCGAATCGCCAGATTTTAAGTGGAACACACCGGCTGTGATTTCGGCCTTGTCATGCGCATTTCGCGGTGCCATGCGTGCCATCCCGGCCTGCTCAATGCCCGCAAACATGGTCTGCCCAAGACATTTTCGCTGTTCGTCTCGGCCGGTCTGGCTCTCGACTCTCCAGACACCCGCCGATGGGAACCACGCGAAACAATACTGCAAACCCGACCACCCTTACCTGTCTCAATGCACAGAGCCAGCAGCTCTCCCTCCGCTCCCTCACACACACACTCACACACTGCACAGCCTCTCCACCTCAGTGTTTGGTGCTGGCTTGGTGCTACACTTTCACAGACGGCACGGATACTCACTCACTGTCGCCCGCAGAAACCACGGCAGCCCTCTGTCCCGAACTCCTTGAAGGACAGGAGTCATATTCATCGACACAGAACGCGGGGTGAAGGCGTGTTGCGTCCATCTACCGAGTCGTGCGGAGAGCATCTGAGATGTGAGCTGAAAGACAAGCGCGCAGTTGATCAAAGTGCCAACGCCTAGCGAACAACGTCATCTTAATTTGGCAACATGATCGTCCCGCGGAATCCCCGCAAACCACGAGGCGGCGCTTGACAGCTCATCAAGAGACGAAATAGCTTGTCCAACCCCTCCTCCACCGCATGTATGTTGGGTTGAGGCGCTGAATTGCCATTCACTGCACCCTGAGATCGATCAAATCTGCCTCCGCGTACATCATGCACATACAGTACACACAGAGATTGCCGGCGATCGTCCGACCACCCTCGCTTGCCCTTTGCCCTTGGGTTTCTTGCTCACTTCGAATCGTTGAGGTTATCGACAACCTTTCCAGGATACTAGGGTTTACCGAGGCGCACGTCATCCCGCCCTATTCGCCCTGGGGCCTGGTCGGCGGTTGTCGATGTCGAGTCGATGCCACGGACGATGGACGACACTAGTCACTCGCAGCCAGCCGAACGACCGGCCTTCAAACCACAACTGAGTCCCGCCATTGGCCCTCGCTGCCCCCCCAAAAGTCTCCCCCCAATTCACATCTCCAGCCCCATCAACTCCATTTCTGGGATTCTTGGGCCCTGGTTCCCTGCCCCAATACAAGACAAGACAATACCAGCTTCACTTCGCTACGTCAAGGTCAGATCATTCGTCGGTCCAACACACACTGGTCACCGAGGGCTCCCCAGCTCTTTCGTCTCTGTTGCACTGTTCTTCTATTCGAGGTCGACGTCTTGGAAAATTGGCAACCCGTCAGCAGGACGACTGCCGGATTGTCACTGCGGGCAGAGAGACACGGATGCAACACAACCATTGGCTCCATCAACCCCCTCCTCCCCCCGGGCTATGTTGAGATGCCCTGTGATGCTCGCCGGTCATTGACAGTCCCTGATTCAATGATGCGCCAAAAGCAACTCCAATTCACCAAAGTGGGCATCAAGGCATGGTTGGGCTCACAAATACAGGCGGTAGCGCGCGTCCCCTTCCCCCTCTTCATCGTATCCGCCGCCGGTGTTTGTTTGTCCAATTTGTGCCCAACCCGGCCTGCTGTCACCGCTTCTTCTCCCGCTAGGTACAACCCTGCACAAATCATCCCATCCGGTACCGAAAAGCTACTCCGACCTTTCGGGCAACAATTCTCCAGCCCAGCAAAGAAAAAGTTTCTGTCACAGCCCAATCGGTGCCCTACTCTACACAATTGGCCCCGTCGACTTCGTCAGGGCCATGGCTTTCACGCGCGAGCCAATACAGCCCGGCCATAAGATTTGTTTTCCATCTGGGGTATTCCTGGTGAGAGGGGCCAACTGTCAAAAAGTCGACCTGGCATCGCGCCAAAATAGAGGGGACAGGAGGGCACCAGCCATCAAAGGGCACGCTGATCTCCCCTCGTTCGCTTACTCGCCTATCCTGTCGTGTTCACCTCGCAAATCCGAAAAGCAAGGCTCGTCAGCCAAGGGATGGATGCCAACTTCCAGTAGGGCGGCAACACCGTGGTGAACCCCAATCTATCCCAGGACGCCCGACGGACGAACCTTCTCGACTACAGCGCTTGGCAGTCACGTATCCTCTAGCCTATGCGGCACCCGTCTGCTTGAAACCAAAGACGTCTCCGTGGTGTTGGTCATTGGGGCGAATGCAAATCTTTACTCGAGTATCGCCGGCTTGCGTCTCTCCTGGTCCCTGTTCGCCCTCCGCCTCGACTCTTCCCAACGGACCACCTCCCCTTCAACCCTCAAAACCAGGGATCAACCATTTTCGCCGCCCGGTACCACGCCCCACGAGGAGGGACATCGCAAGCAGACATAAAATGCCTCCATTCCGAACTTAATCATCCACTGTCAGGATCCTGCCCGCTCCCCCATCCTCGTCCATCCCAGGAACTTGTTGGTTTCTTCTTTCCCGTTTTGCTCCAGCAAGACCAGAGAGATTCTTCCACTAACCCCCCTAGTGTCTCTTCACCTAAAGCCTTTCCCGAGCGTCTTATAAGTCACTTAAGGTGCTGTCGTGGAGACAAGTCGTTCCTTGGACCGATCACCTGCTTTACCCCCCAACATCCACACCGCCCTTGCAATCCGACCCGGACTTCTTCAAGGGTACCATCCTGGAACAAGACCGTTTTTGTTATCGTGGATTCCCTTGTGTTTGAGGAGACGTCTTGCCGCATTTTCCCAGGAATACTTGGCCCGAGATCACAGCCCAAGGGACTCTTTTTTGGACACCCGGGGCTGACCTGCCCGCCCAAGGACTATTCTTATTTCACGTGGCTTCCATCTCTGGACTTCTTGGAAACTTCCAAGTCTGTTGCTTGATTTCTTTTCTCTACCGTTATGCCCCCGGAAGATATGGCCCAGCCGGATTTTGCCTACAGACCATCAGCCATGTCCAACGGACCGTGGAACTCGACGCGGAGGTACGGACCGTTCCTTAAGTCTCATGACGCCCCGAAAAGGACAGGAGAACTGACCGATGAGAAAAGTTCAATGTACAACGATACATTTCCGCCTGCCGGAGGGTTTGAGAACGGTTACTACCGTTCATCTAGGTAAGAACCAGACGCCGATGCATTCTGTCATTTTTCTTTTCCACGGAGCAACCGAATAACACCAAGCCTTCAAGTGTGTCAACATACTCTCCCGGAGCCAGTAGTTACAACCTCCCGATTGGGACCAATCCTCACGCAGCTGCTGCCGCTGCCGCCCCGGCGTACGGATCATCACGGCCAGCGTCTGGAACATACGGCACCAGTGGTGCCGGTGGTTATGGCTCGTACAAGGGTACGGCCTCAGCCTCCCAGGCCTGGGATCATCAGGAAAGATACTCCCCGACGGACTCAGTCGACGACATCATCGCCTCTCCGAATCTCTCTGATTACTCGCTCGAGAATGGAACGGGTGCGACGCCTCCAAACAAGGGAGGCAAAGTGAGTGGGAAGGGTCGGCCTCAACGTCGACCATCGAACCGGGACGAATTCGACGGGCCGCATCAGTTTCTCGCTCGCCCGCCCCCCGAGTACATCGCCATGCAAGAACGCGAACTGCCGCACCTTCCGACGAACTTGCATGTCCAAGAGCAGGATCTGGTTTTGACACAGGTTAACGATCGGCTTTCTCAGTGCGCCTATGACTTCGTTGCGAAATACCAGTTCCCCATCCCCTTGACGCAGGACATGAGGCCTGTAGAGCGACCTCAAGACAGGGAATGGACGGAATGGGTCTATCTTCTAAAGCGCTTGGCAACTAAGCGCCGCATCCCGGCCCGTGTTCTGTACAACGGTCAGATCAAGCAGTTCGTCACGATTCTGGAGAACTCGCTAGAGATGCGACACGCAGCCAAGCACCAGAGCCGCCCACTAAAGGACGACCGCAACATCTTACAGCTCATTTCGGCGGGTATCCAGGTGGCCAAGATCCTAAAGGACGCAAGCGCCATGGACTATCTCGACCGACTATACGTTTCTACGGAGAAGCAGATTCAGGATCGCGCGGCAACACGATTCAGAACCTGATATTGTTCGCCGTGCTTCCTTCACTCTCCACACACCACTTGCCCCGAGTCGGACTTCACAATATCGTTGACCATACCCAACCATGAGACGAGCGATTTGAATTTTCGACGATGAGAAAAAGGGCCCTAACGATTTATCTACGGAACTTAACGACGGAACTTGAAAGTGTTTATATTGGAATTTGCAATATGGTAACAGGCGAGGATTCTTCTCATTCCTTAGAGGGGACAGAAGAGAGAGTGTAGATGACTTGATACGGAACCGGGGGGCGTCACGAATGGACGAGAAGCCCGAACCCCCTTCAAAAGACACGACCACGACGGAAAGCCCACGGCTAGCTTAGCTTCCTCCCCATCACTTGGCAAGCGGGTGTGTGTGTCTTGTTTATGTTTATTTGTTTGTATGGAAATGGTAATGATGCTCACATCCATGGTCGGGCAAGCTTTTTGTCACTACTACCACTACTACTGCTACTAGTCTTGCCGAGAGAGTGAGAGAGACAGAGAAAGATGGACGAGAATTTCATCACCCTACTTCCCCCCTTTACGAGTTGGATTCGCAAGCGAAAAGGGCATTTTTGGCATGCTACAGGGAAGCGATGGGCGCTCAGGGTTTGGTCATTTGAGGAGACAGACAACCTCTTGTCTTGCTGTACATCGTTATTATCTTCTGGTTCTTTCCCCCTTCCTCTCCCTGTTTCCTCTGTTCCTGCACTGCCACGGCGCGTGA
The DNA here is from genome assembly GCA_025328345.1 of Colletotrichum sp. SAR11_59. Classification (NCBI taxonomy): domain Eukaryota; kingdom Fungi; phylum Ascomycota; class Sordariomycetes; order Glomerellales; family Glomerellaceae; genus Colletotrichum; species Colletotrichum sp. SAR11_59. The sequence continues at coordinate 8,843 of JAKMXC010000507.1, read as the reverse complement.
AGGGGTCTTGGAGTTTGTCTCGATGATTTTGATACGCTTTACTTATACTGGGGATCTCTCCACACACAACAGGGTCGGCTGTTTGATACTACTACTACTTGGTATGCGAGCGCGCTTGTTGGGGGACCAGAAATTTGGACAGATAACCCTACTAGCCTTTTCTTCCCTCGCTAACGCTTGCTATTTTCTGTAACTGGGTTCGGGGCGGCTTAGATGAATCTTTGGTAGTTTGATATCCCCCTTACAGCCCAGGATTGGGCGTGTGCTATACTCTACTCTCTCGCGTAGCGGCCAAGAATTTTAACTCGAGTATTGTTCATGATGCGGCCCCTGGTGTAAAATGTCGTGAACGTCACCACTTGGCTTCAACGGAAAACAGACTGAACCGTGCGCATCCAGGAAGAGAAAGAGAAGGGGTTAGGGCCCAAGAAAGACTCAAGCAGCGGTCTCCTCCGTCTCCCCCGAATGTGGTATCGGGTCACACCTGCGGAGCGTCGGGGAGAACGGCCAACGTCGTTGGGCTGAAATGAACCGGTGATCATCAGCCGATAGGATCCTGCTTCCGTGCCTGACGGGTGGCTTGGCCTTGGTGGGAGAGACCTGCCAGGGGTTCACTCCTGACGGGGGCACTTGCGATCTCTGGCGGCTTGGTTCTTCTTCTTCCCTCTGTGCCCAGCCAAACCAAGGAACTGGGGGTTGGTGAACGGAAGCGCCAGTGCTAGGGTTTGAAAGAGACCGTGATGTCGCATCCCGCTTGATGGGTCACCCGGGGAAAGATGGAGGGAGGGGCAAAATTCTGTAAGCTACCTACGAAGTATGCGGCATGTCCCAGGGGTCCTGCTACTGAAGACAAGTTGCTGCAGAACATGATGTGAACGACTTGGCAAAAGGGTGGGATGAGGACGGAGAGGGTCTTCCGCGCCCGCGAAGCTACTTAACGCCGCTGCAAGGGCACAAGTACCCCTCCTCTCCCCCCCTGAAGACTTTACGTCAGGGAGCATAAAGGCCGAAGGGTAGAGTATTACTATGATGTAGGCCGTTATAGTTTCTGATGATGGGTTGTAGTAGCATTGTTGGCATCATAGGCCCAACGTCTGGTGGTGGGGACCCTCTGGCGAAGAGGGTGACTGACAAGCAAACGGGCACATGGCAAACATGGCACCGCATCCTGACCAAGGCGTCTTGACTTACTTTTTTTTCTGCTTATGGTTTGCTGCCCTTTAAATGCGTCCTCGCCTGCCGGGACGGTTTAGATTTCTGCAGGTGAAGGGTGCTTGTATGTACAATGGCCACCAAGTAAAGAAGGTTGAGCCGGATATCAAGGGTTTCGGCCGCAGAAGGGGTGGCAGAATTGATGAAGAACGACAAGAAGCACGGGGCAAGACGAGCGGGATTCTGGAAGAGCGCCAGAGTCCGATAGAAGGCGGTTTCGAATCTTGGCTGACTATGGGTTGAATAAGCAGAGCATGTGGCAGCTAAGGTTTGTGAGTGTGTGCCAGGACAGGACGGGTGTGTGCGCGTTGGGGCCGTGGCTTTTGTGTGGGATGCTTCTATCTTGGGGTACGATTGCCCATTGCGTTGAGGTGAGATCGGGTCGGTGGTAAGCCAAGGCTGCAGGGCATCAGAGTTGCGCGGTGAAGTGGAAGATAAAGAGCATGGGATAAGGGGGTTCGTCCAGGAAGATGGTTGACCAGGCTGACCTTGACGAGGGTGGTGCATGCTTGTCTTCTGGCGAATGGTGAGGGTGTCGTGCCAAGTAGTTCGGACTCGGATTTTGAATCATTGTTTCGCTGTTTGAGAGGGAGTTTCGTCTTCGATGCGAACTGAGGGGTGGTTTGAGACGGCGATGCTATAGTTGGCCTCTCACGTTGCTCCTGTCTTGGATGACATGCCTTGACAGCTCAAGGGCTGAACCTTCAGAGTGTTTGCTGTAAAGTTGCAAACATGAACAGAAAGGTCGAAAGAATGCGGCAGGATGCCGGCGGAAGCGGTGCAACAAAGTAGAATCAACATGTTTAGACGACTGACTTGCACCTGATCCAAAGGCCGACTCGTCGCAGGGCAGACGGCATCGGCGAGGCGGCGAGGGGGCGGCGCGCCGGGCGGCATGCTGCAATTGCGGTTTAGCTTCCGCGACCGAACGTGGTTCGTCGGCTGCGCAGTGCCAAAAATGGATGGCATATAGTTGTGTATACTTGGTTGTTGCGTGTTCACCAAGGTTTCTGCGCAGTAGTCAAGCGCCGCGCGCTAGAACTTAGACTGGCGGGGGCAACCAGGCGATCCATCGCTGTCGTACGAGTAAACGGTGCAGATCGTCAGATTTTTGATGTCCCGAGGTTGTAGTTGGAAGATTCGACAGGGAGGTTGTGTTGTTGAAAGTTGTGCGGTTGCTGGTGCGAGGTAGCATCGTTTCCCCGTGTAAGTGGCGGGTAGTCTGGAGATCCGGGGTTTCTTTGGGGGAAACAATGTGGATTTCTCTGGTGGGAACGGTTCACGTTGCGAGCGGCGAGGCGAAAGAGCCCATGGTAGGGGGGTTTGGGGGGTGCGCGGTGTGGGAGGTTGGTTTGAGGGACGGGCTGGTGAAGGCTTGATATTATGGCTGTCGGGGCCGTGATATCGACTGGGAGCGGGATGCAATGTCGAAGGATGACGGTTGATGGCTGGTGGTCGATGGCCAAGGGTTCAGGGCCCGGGCCGGTTCGTTGATGCGAGCCTGTCTGTCGATCTCTGAGGGGATTTGTCAGACTGGAATAAGTCAAGTAGTCTTTCTGGAAGAAGGCTGTTTCTCACGAGTGGCTGATAAACAATGTTGAAGCTGTCACGGTGGTCAAATTTCGTTGGTGTGTAAAAGTAAGGTAAGCAGCAGGAGAGGCGGGATCCCGCTCCAGGAAGGTGTGGCCTTGGTAGGTACCTTCCTTCTCTTGCAACATGAAAGCCGCACTGTCAAGTGCAGTGGAAAAACGGCAGGAAGCACAGTGCCGATTGATAGGCGCGCATGGCAGGCAGGACGAATCCAACGGGTTCTGCTGAGCCGCTGCTGCTCGCGCGCATCTTCTCGAGACACAAACTCTCAACTTCTGAAGTCAAACAGTGCGACATGGACTCGGTCTTACCCTCCGCGTGCTCAAGGCCAGATGCACCGTTGCATGGCTCCGGACGGCGGCTTCGGTCACCGGTGTGGCAAGGAGGTCCCGAACGGCGGCGCCGGTCTCCTGCCGGTGATGGATCAGGCATAGCGTTTCCCCCACCGTCTCCGCCCTCGGTCACTGAACAGGCTTAGCGCCACGTATGGGGGCGGAGGATGAAGGTGGTTCAGCTTGTTCAGCAGCTCCAGCAATAGCAGCGGCAGGCTAGCACAGCGGGCAGCGGACGGCGCTGATAGAAGGAAAGATGCTGCTGCTGCAGGACGGGAATACGGGAATGGGCGGGAGAAGCTGCGTTGGCTGCGGCACAGCGGACTCCCGTCGCTTTCTGACTGCCAGTGAGCATGGGGTGACAGACAGCCGCCATCCACTCACTCGTTTTAATCTCGTTGGCTCGCCGCCCTTTTATGCTCTTTTCCTCGTTCCCGCTGTCCTGCATGTCTTCAGAGCGGTAAGAACGAGCCAAAAAAAACAACCATTACGACGACTGCCGGCGCGAACGACTCGACGCTTGTACCCGTACCCGTGCTGCCCGCCTGTGATTTTCGACGCAGAGGAAGACTTGGCAGACGCTTAGCCAGCTGTGCGAAAAAGGACCCCCGCGTGCCAGTTCCCAAACTGGAGCGAGCGTAAGCAGAGCCGCCCAACGCATTTACTGGCCACCTCGTTTTGGGGAGTAGCCGCTTCTCTCTCAACTCCAGACAACAAAGGGGCTTCGAAATCAATCGACTTGAGCTCAACGGCCGCTTGGACATCCGACGGTACGGTTCGCATCCACGAACGCCTTCCCATCGCTAGCATCGATTCAATCTCTCCAACTATTCACCTAACCGGACGGACGCCTGCCGAAATGACGTCCGTATCCTCCAGAGGGACGCCTCACTCGCCCCTCGACTTCGAGACCGCAGCCGACGCGGACGACACATGGCAACACCTCGACATGAATTCATACGCATCCTCGGTCGGCATCGTCCACAGCCCGGCCAGCGGTAGTCTCAATGGTTACGCCGTCGTCGGCCATTTCGCCGGCTCGGACCATGCGGGCCTGTCTCCGCTAAACCTCGATCAACTTGACCAAGCCGCCTACTCCGCCCCGGGATTCCCTGATCAGACGGAGGCTTTCGCTCCCGCTCCATCGGCGGATGGCCAATTTGTTGCCGGCGGGCAGAATTCCGACATTCTGACGCCTCAACAGTATCTCTTTTCACAGCAGGATCTGAATGGTTAGTGTCATCCAGTACCGTGTTTGATGACTTGACCAGTTGAACTGACCGTGTGTCCACCAGAGATGACATCGTCCATCATCAACTCACTTCAGAGCAACACTGTACCTCTTACAGGCTTGGAGACGTTCAATCAACAGCAAGATATCGATCTCGAGCTGGACTTTTCACACTCCTTTCAGCCCAATGCCAACCCGGCCCCTTGGAACCCTGCGAATCTCAAAGTCGACAACGGCAGCTCCATGTTCGTCACGGATGACCTCTCGTCATCACAGGGCTCTGCCTTTGCCAGCCCAAATCATTCAAGCCCGACTTCGCCTGACATCAAGCCAGAAGGTGACAAGTCTTCGTCATCGAGCCCTATCCGCAAAGTTATAACCGGCAAGGTCGAGAAGAAGAAGGCATCGGAGCCGTCTAGCAAGTTTGTCATCATGACGCCCAATTCCATCACCGCACGCGCCGGGCAGGCCAATCTCTACGATTGTTTCGACAGCATGCGAACAAATCCCCGCGGCCGCAAGGGACCTCTCGCCGATGCCACAAAGCAGAACGCTCTTCAGGTCCGTCGCCTTGGGGCATGCTTCTGCTGTCACAGCCGCAAGGTCAAGTGCGACAAGGAGAGGCCTTGCAAGAACTGCAAGAAGCTCGCGGCCCAGGTGCCGCAAGTCATTTGCTGGCAGTTCTCTGACTTTCTGACCGTGTTGTTCCCCGAGTTTACCCGAGCGCACTTTCGCAAGGATCAGATGTCAAAGTTCATAAAGGAGAACGTCCAGCTCGATGGAATGGAGGAGCTTGCACCAAGGGAGGTTGAGCTCTTTTCCGGCCTGACCCCGACGCTCAAAGTCCGGGCCAAATTCTTCACACCCATCACCGACGACGTCCAACAGCACTACCATCTACATGTGGGCAAGGACAGGGTTGATCTGCAGGCAAGAGGAACTGCGCCGATGGTGTTGGAACTAGATTCTGCCGCTCAGAGAGACGCATTGAGGAAGAAGGCCAAGGAATACATTGCTGCCATTTCGTCTGAGCCTGGGTACGCACAACGGGTGACAGAATCGATTCGACATACGGATCTGCCAAAGAGGATTTTGGACGTGGTGCAAAACTATGCCAGCAAGTCCGAGGTAAGTTCTCGATCCCTTGGCCGGAAGAGAATGCTGCTAACATGCTCAGTCAACAATCGTCAAGAAGGCTCTCGCGATATATAGCGCCCACTTCATCATGACGCGACACCTCTGCATCACCAGGCCAAGCGTCATGAGCCTCCAAGACTCTGGTCTTGTACCGCAGGCGGTGCCGTGGGTGACGCCTCGCGTGGTGAACAGACAGATCAAAGCCGTTATTGACGATCTGCTGCTGCGCGACATGCAACAACTCTTCGAAAACTTCTCCAAATCCCTCAAGCCCAAATCACGACGAGAGTGGGCGCCGTGCACCGCTGCTTTCCTGGTTCTCTGCCTGTTCATGGAGTCTGTTGAGACGGCAGCCGACACCTTCGTGGTTGCGCTCAACGAGATCAGTCTGCGCAACCACACGACGCCAGAATACAAGCGAGAGGACGCCCTCAATATCAACAAGGAAGTCGAGAACATGCCGTTCAAGCAGTTTGCGTACCAGTTTCATCAGATCTACCAGACGCACAGCCGGGATGCGTCGACCAAACCCTTCAACCCGTTGGTGGACGATTCATGGCTTCAGCAGGGCGAAATGGACGCCCCTGCCATGGAGATGGTCATGCGTCTCAGGGAATTTTTCTCGGGCGAAAATTGTGAGTTGTTCTTCCTGAGCCATCATCGTTCGCGTGGATTGCGATACTGACAATGGTAACAGACATCGAGCTCGACTTCTTGACGATGGACCCGATCCTGCCTAACGGCAATGGCGAAGCACACCCTTTCCCCCGCGACGTATCCGTGAACTACACCGGTCGCATGGTAGCCAAGTTCCTCTTGTCATTCTTGGACGAGAAGTACATCTTTGGCGAGAGCGCTTTCTAGTCCATGGTCGACCAAAGCCTGGGAAAGAGGAACCCTGGGTAGCGGATTTGGAAGGATTCACGAATTTATGATCAAATACCCTTCTTACTTCAGTATCTGGCGAGATAGATGGACCCCGTTCATAATATTGAATAATAAAAAAGCATGATACCAGATGCGCAATAGACGGAGACTAGACGAAGGTCTCGTGAAAGCATGTTTGTCCGATTTTAGTCCTGATGCCACACTATCTCTATGGCTTCAGGGTGGAGCGGACCGGTTGTCTAGACCTTGGGTTGTTCTCCCACTCGAACGATAAAAAAAGTAGTTAACACTCCCGCGTATTGAGACTGCGAAGTGTAGGCATATCGTGGGGTTTTGGTCTCGTAGGACCAGACTGTTCACTGCGTTGTCGCCTGCGGTTCAGATGCGCCAGCACTTGCTGGCTACCAAACGGCGGGCCGAACGTCGCCGCTTCTCAAAGTGCCGGACCAGGTTGTCTTGCGACGTGGCAGAGCAATATCTGGTAGCCAGTCAGAGGGTTCAAAAAAAGACCATGCATAAAGTCGCATGAGACCCTGTTGATTGGCGGTCGACGCGCGTTGAGGTGTTGTTGGAAAGACAAAGAGCGAAGAAACGGCGGGAGGGGATCTGTCTAAAATAGTCGCGAGGGAAAAAATCTCCTCGGTGGGCATCCGGCTAAAATTATGGGGCCACCGGCCAATGATACGCCAGCTGTCGAGTCGACCGCTCTCCAGAGTCCAGGCAGAAGAAGGCAGCTCCAGGTTAGTAAGCAGGCGGACGACCTGCCTTATCGTCCGCAATCCGCGAAGCACCTGTTTCATTTTCCTCTCTTCTTCACACTTTTTGCACCAATAATCAACCGAACCCGACTTGTTATTCGACTTGTGCTCGGTCAGTTTGAGTGCCAGACTAAACCTGGGCTGTGCCTCCTTTTCCATTTTTCTGGTGCTCTCGATCAATCATGGTCGAGGATATCACCGAGAAAGAGCTGCGGGGGAGTGATTTCCAACAGATTTCCATGATTTTCGGAATTGCGTTTTTTTGCACCGCCATCCTCGCCTATTCGCCTAGGCCAGAATTGCTGACTTTCGCTCGCCGCCGTACCGCGCACTTGCGTGTTTCAAATGTCTCTTCCCCTGTCTCTGCACAGCAAAAACAAAAGGCAACCAGAAATTCGGTGGTCGATTTTTGGCCTCGATTCCTAAGGCCATCCTCATTGGTTCATAATGTCTTTCGATTCAAAGTCGGTGTCAGGGTGACTGGCCTCACTGCCTTAGTGGACCAAGACGCGCCCGAGGCATCAATCAGTCATCCGGGCAGTGCACTGTGCCTCTGCTCGTTGGAATTCTGGGTCTTTTTGACATAGATTTGTCTGTTTCGACGTCGGTGTCATCTTTTTTTCCCTGCTCATTGAGCACGATCGCGCCCATCCTGACGCACTATCTTCGTCGAAATCTGAGGCTCTCACCGAGTGTCGGCTCGGTGTCGTCTTCATAGCCACCCTCGGCTCCAGGATTAATCCCATAGCGTTGGATGCCTTGACATTCGCAGTGCAAGGCGTACACACGACTATGCCCATAATTTTCTCCCCCTTCTTTGCCCTCCCTGCTCATTCCTCTCCCATGTCTACTGCGTAGTACCTTCTTCTCCTTTTCGCGTCTTGTTCATGAGGGGATTCCGGTCTGGAGGTGCCTGGAAAAATGGGGCAGCCCCGTGCACCTCGCCATATGACCCAGGCAGCCAAACTAAGCCAACCTCCCCCACGTCCGCAAGCAGCGAGTCCAGATACTCTCTATTGAGGCAAATCTCCCGCTAACCTTACACACTGCCCTGCAACGACCGATCTGAGTCACTTGAGACAAGATTTCGATGTGCCTTACTGGGGCTGGGGCCGGTAGCCGAATTCGACTCTGGCTGTTTCCTTTGTGCAGTCCCGTCGTGACTGTCTCCACGGACGAATGAGATGCCTAGGTACGTCGTCACTGCCTGGATCGCGCGACATGGGTAGCCGGCGAAATGCGCCGTTGCGCAAGTCGTTCGTACGCCTTCCATATGGAAATTCATATCGCGCGCAACCGTTTTTTCGCTATTGTTTTGTGATTGAGATTGTCAATGTTCCTAAATGCGCTCCACCGCGTTTCGGTGTCTGTCAGGCAGATGCAACAGAACAGCGCCTCATCAAGATCCAGGTACAGTCTACCGCTGTGAGTCAACCTACGTCGCACGCATCCTTGACTTCTGTTTCGTACCTTGTATCTTGAGGCTTGATTGAGGTCCTTTTCAAGTGCCTCAAGTATGCCTTCGACTTCTATATAGGTAGGATGCCTCATGTGCCTAAGTCCATATCTTTCTTTCCATCACTCCAACACAGTTCACACACACACACACACCCACACACACACACACACACACACACACACACACACAACCCGCGCCTACCACTTGGTATAGAAAGACAGAGCGGGAGAGGTAGA
>JAKMXC010000506.1:0-44686 GCA_025328345.1 Colletotrichum sp. SAR11_59 | reverse complement strand
TACTTTTGAAGAATACTTGGCACGGAGTTCTGTCCGTCTTGGCTCCAATATTGACTCGTGTCCCGCTGCCCGCGGAACATAGGAAAGGGGAATAGGAGGAATCGTCCAATCCAGTCCACAACTCACGCAGTCACCTAGTACGCGCCACGGGTAAGCAGCAGCTCATGATTCATAATTATACTCTCCTAGATTGATGCAGAATGCGGAGCTCCGCTGAGACGGCGCAGATAGATTTGTACAACTGTGAAGATGCTCATCGAGACGTGGAAGCAGCCTACAGAAAAAAGTATTTAAGGCCCAGATGTCGCCGCTGTTGATGTGAACGAACTCCTGTTCAAACCAACCGTCTTACCATTACAAGCCAACTATCAAGGTAAACGACAAGTCCTTGAGTGATCGGGCAGGCTAGATGGCTAACATCAACTCCTCAGACTCCTCGAAACTATTTTACATACTCTCCGCTTAGGAAGCACTCTCAAGTAATACTCCCCCTCAGGCAAACATCGCCGCTCTAAACGTTGATTGTGCTGATATTCCCTCAAAGCCGAAAAATGAAGTTCTTCGCCGTTCTTGCCGCCATTACGCTCTCGGCTGGTGTCGTCATGGCATCCCCGAATCCAATCGACACATCGGTCGAAGTCCCCGGGCTTCTCGACGCCCGCCAAGATGGCACCTGCTGCGACTGCCCCGATGGTCACAGGGCCTGCGGCGGAGCCTGCTACAAGGAGCCTAAGTGCTCGTAGAAAAAATGCTGGATGCGCAGCACGCCAGTCAACTGGTCATTGTGGCCCTCGATGTTGCTAGACGTCGGATGTCATCTGCATGATAGTCTCGGAGGCACACACTGAACCAAGGTACGGGTGAGAAAATAGCGTTGACCATTTTCGAGATTGTGTAGCTACGTTGTGCACAAATACTCGAAAGGCAATAAAAATACTTTCAACGCGACTTAAGAACGACGTGAATTTTTGAATGAACTAGATGGGAATTGCAACAATGTGATGACTAGGTTTGTAGGAAAACTATTTGCCCTTGGAGGATTGTAAATAGCAGTAAAACGCAGGTGATGTCGGTGACGGCGGCACCTTGCGATGCACTCGTGGGCAAGCCAAGCTTCGTGGGAAATTGTTGATTGAGTGCAGAACCTCTGCCTTCCTAACTCTGCATGCGTACATTCCAGACCTCGGCCGATGCTACTCTTGCCGGGGATCTTGCGGCAGATACGTCATCAGCAAGTTGTTGCCGCGCGAAGTTGAGGAAGGCCTCGTAATATCCTAGATTCCAGCTGTGTGGTTGAATATGATTTGCACGGTAACACCCCACAAATGTACACTTGGGACGAACCACGTACCATTGATAGTAATCCCCGCCCCTGGTGCCAGGTCAGAGCTTAAATCTAGACGGACTCAAATCTGGTCGGAAGAACGCCGTCTCGTTTACCTGGCGCCATGTTGCGATTACCAGTTGGCCCATTATCCCAGATTGCAGCATCTCCGAACATAAGATTTGGGATGCGGCGTACTGGCATTTTCGTTCTGACCTTGAGGTCCAGATGATCTCGTCAATCCTGGTAGAGACCTCCACTTTTGTGCAGCCATTAGTAGCGGGTATATGCTTCGAGAACTTCAATATGAATAGAAGGCTCGCCACTTTGGATTGCAGTCTTTCTGCTGTTTGTAGCCGGCGACTGCAATTCGTCCTAACTTTATTCACTGTTTCTGTAGACGATACGTTCCAATGCCTTTAATGCTTTGGTGTCTATAAGAATCGCATGGGTGATGATCTTCGACCGGTAAGGTGGAGCTTCAGACATATGCGTACGGATAGTAATGGCCACCTCACTTAGTATTGACAGAACGGGCTTTCGTCTATGATGTTTACGCATGATCCCCCATGCGACGACTGGCGAAATTGGTTGCAAGTGGATCTGATGATTTAAGGTTGTTTTTGGGGTTAGAAGCTTGGTTTGTTATGATCCGCGCTGGCCTAGAGATATTTTCCCGAATACCCGAAGAAACTGCTTGTTCCCAGATTTTTCTAGACTCATCCAGAGATCCCGAAAAATTGCATGCAAGTCACTGCAGATGATGTCAATGACGGAGGCTCTTCCGAATGGCCTCGGGAGAACCGGACGCAAAACAGGGCAGTCTCGGGTGGTCCATCGGGGTCGGAAGACTCGCACCTTCCTGCGTAAAGGCCGTCGTACTTGTCCGCGTCTCTGGTGACGGCAGGGATCGCCAAGGCGCTAAACCATCAAAAGGCAGGGTCTCACAGCAATCACCCCTTCCGCTTCCGTCACCTCGTCAGGCACCTAATTAAAGTTTTCCCACTTCCACGACGGCCGCATCAAAGGAATCTCCTTTCCCGTCCTCGCCGACTTCACTTCATCAACCTACGCGACTCCTAGTACCTATCGGTTGAACATCATCCATCGCTGCATTGCATTTACGAATGACACGGCGTTGACAATTGCTTCCGGCGCATTGCATTGATACACACCACCAGCGCAAACCATCCGACGTCGCCCGCAATGGCCGATCCACCCGCCGCCAACGACGGCATCGTCGGCCGCGTCCGGGGCGCCTCGCTTTCCATCATGAACGCCAACCCCCAGCTCGGAATGTGGCAGGCCGCTGGAACTGCCATCGCACAGGCACCAAACCTCACGGAATTGCGCGACGAAAACTCTGGCGGTGACAACATCGCTTTCAATTCCCAGGGCCATTCAGCCCGTTTCGCGAGACAGGAGCGCGACGGCGAGCTTGCCCTTGTGAGGTCATCGACAAGGACCGGGTCTATCGCCACCGAGGGACAGCCTGCATTTCGAAGTGTCTTCAAGGATAGTGACAAGCCCGACGAGAGACACGAGGGAGAACCCGACGAAGCGAGATTTCTCATGGGGGACGACCAAGCTAATGGCAGCCCCGACCCAAGGCAGCAATTTCAAAGACGCCAAAGTCTGTATGAGAAGCACATGGCCAAGGAGAAGGCTCCATGGCAAACGACCGTCGTCAATGGCTTGAAGGCTTTTTGGAAGTTTTTCCTGACACCATCGGGGTTCATCATCACCATCTACTGCTTGAACATCGTGGTACGTTCTCACGTCATCTTCTCATCGATGCAGCCGGCTAACTCACTCACAGGCTTGGGGCGTACGTTTCACTCACACAACCCAATCTCATCGCAACTCACTCACAACTCACAGGCTATGCTCTTCTTCCTCCTTATCAACGCAGCGCCCGCCATGAACTATCCTTCCGCCGACGACAATAACTCACCCCGCAAGAAATGGCTGGAAATCGACAGTCAGATCCTCAATGCCCTCTTCTGCGTTACGGGTTTCGGCCTTGCACCATGGCGCTTCCGAGACTTGTATTGGTTCATCCGTGCGACGAATTTCAAGGATCGCGAAGCCATGCGGAGACTAGCTGCGCAAAATAAGGGCTGGTTCCGACCACCAGCGTGGACTTTCGAGGACGAGAAGGGCCGCACGCCGACTTTCACGAACCAAACAGCACCACCGACGGCACTGTGGAAGCTTGGGTTCACAATCTGGATGATGGTGCTCAACACGCTGCTGCAAGCTGTGCTATGCTACTTCATGTGGGGTTACAACCGCATCGACCGTCCCGTGAGTGTTTCCCAGTCGATTTGGCAAGTTCAACCGCAATGTGTCTGAGCTTTCTCCACAAGTGCTAAGTAAACTAATCACCGTCGTAGTCATGGGCCACCGGCACTTTCATCGGACTTGGCTGCGGTGTCGCTATGATGGCTGGCGTTATGTCATGGTGGGAAGGCCGAAAGGTGAAGAAAATCGAAGGCCCGCAGGTCGAGGTTGTTGAGGAAGTATGATGCACCTATCACACCACGAACAGATTTCGTGGTCAGAGGTCATGATTATTCGACATAGAGCATTGTTTAACGCAAAGGCTTGGCGTCTAGAGTTTGCAGAGAATGCATGCTACAAGAGCAGAAACGGGCTCCGCAACGGGCGCCGAGAATTGTTCTAAAATACTAATTATGTTCATTGGAACAGTAATAATGAGCTTCTTACTACCCATCCCTCGGGACCGCGTCGCCAGCTGCAACTCGTCGGTCGATAAGTACCGATGATCGTGCGAACACACTCTACTATCGAAAAAATGCAACTTCCACGCTGGGTCAAACTCCCAACCGGCTGGAGAAAATTGGCGATCATCAGATGGTGTTAATGTCGGCAACCTTGGTTATCATGGCCAGCATCCTACTTGCGGCATTTCTGGTAACCGGAGATTTTAAGCAAATTTGGGTACTCCACACGACGAAATGCTTGAATATTTCTATGCCTAACACTCTGATTCACCTGCTTCTTAACGCTCGTTCAACGATCGTACTCGCTTCCTCAAATTTCTTTATGCAAATCTGCAATGCGCCCTCACGTCAGGAAATTGACGCGGCCCATGCAAAACACGACTGGCTAGATATCGGAATTCCATCTTGGCGGAATGCCTTTCGACTTTCGTGGTTCAAGTTAACAGCCTGGGCGATACTATTCCTGACGTCGATTCCGATCCACATGATCTTCAACAGTTCCGTTCTTCTCATCGACAATCGCGTGGGAGATTATCGAATGACAATCGCAACTCAGGGCTACATCGAAGGGGCTGCGTATTTCCCTCCAGGTGCCAGTCTCATCACTAGTCCACCTCTTACGACAGCTCTGAACAGCTCTGATCAGTATCATCTTCCGGGTCTCGGAAACTCTTCTCTGGCACCAGACGAGTCTGAATCAGACAGGCACTCCGAAATTCACACTGAATATCTTGAAGCAACTGCTGGAGAAGCTCAGCAGTGGGAAAGACTAGAGCCTTCAGTATGCGTCGGGATGTATACTGAAAATGGTTGCGCTGGATTACGAGACTACCGCGATGTGATTATGATCGTCAACGGCCCCGGCTGGAACGAGCCGAAGCGCTGGAATCTCACTGAAGGCCCCAAACTAGCCTGGGACTCATTCGTTCCTCTGGAGAAAAATTCGTTGTTCATTTCCACACAATGTCGTATGGTTGGGGAGTTGCGGGATTTCACACCGATCTGCAGAAGTGACTGCAATTCTATACTTACAACCAAGAATCCGGACAACGATCGTTGGCTTTTGAACTTTAGCAATTGGTCTCAACTAGGAGAACTAGATTGGTTTCGTTGGAAAGCGTCGCTTTACTCCTCCACCGGGAATACTGCCATTTCTGTTTACGATTTTGGCTTGGAGCACTTCGGGCGTACGGTCGAAATTTCGCATTGCATGGCAGAGCCCAGACTCTCCGACTGCTCCCTGGCCATATCAAAGCCATTGTTCCTGGCTCTGACAGTATCAATCAGTTTGAAGCTTGTTATGTGTGGTATCGTCATGTGGACCCTCGGTTCTGAAGAGTCACTTGTGACACCTGGCGACGTCGTCGCTCCCTTTCTGTCTAGCCCTGACGACAACATGGAAATTCACGGGCCCATAACGCAAATGCAGATTCGGACGAACAGTCGCGGAGACCATCATCAAAGCTTGTGGAATCGAGTAGCACTACCGGCTCGCTAGTCTTCCAAGAGACATCTCAGGTCTATTGCTGTACCAAGGTCGGCATGGGTTGGGACGTATCTCGTCATATCACTTGGCGGATTTGTGTCATTCGTGGCTTTCATCTTTGCAGTAGCGTCGGGTGCACCTTTGTAAGTCGATCTTTTTCGATACTCGTGGGAGTATGACTAACATCTGAAAGACAGCTATTCAAGTCAGAGGCTGGAGAACGCAACAGCATTCTGGGAGGGGTTCCCAGCGGCGCCCCCTTTATCTCTTCGCTTCTCGTAGTGAACACGCCACAGCTGTGTCTGTCCTTTTTCTATCTCTTATACAACTCGTTGCTCACTCGGCTTGAAATGAGCCGAGAATGGTCGTTGTGTTCCGTCCAATTCAGCTCTCTACGAGTGAGCACACCAAAGTAAGTGTAAATCAAAACCAAGTGTAGCCTAATCTTCCTCATCTGAACTTTGTACTGACACTGAACAAGAGGACAACAGGTTGGAACATATCGCCTACAGTTGCCTTATAAGTACAGTTTAACCCTGATCACTCTTGGCACTTTGATGCATTGGCTACTCTCAAATGCACTCTTCATCATTGCATCCAAAGGAGGTGGGGCATCTTACCACTGAAGTATCGAAGGCCAAAACTGACTTTTCTTTCTTGCAAGATTACTACCAGCTTTCAAATGGCTATTGGAACGACCCAGTCAGTCTGCCTCAGGATGTCACTTTGATCATGGGGACCGCACCTCTTCCGCTGCTTCTGATCATCATCATCGGAGCTCTTATGAGCGCATTCGCGAGATTGAGGGTCCAAAGCTCACTCCCAGGACACATGCCGATTGTTGGATCGAATTCACTAGCAATAGCAGCCACTTGCGAGGTTTCGTCTTTGGCAAAGGTCCCGGGATTCTCACATGAAGATCAAGGAGACATGAAAGAAATGGAACTCTTGGAGTTCGACTTTGGGTCCAATGTACCACATGAAACTGACGGCTTCGTCCTCTCTGACTCCAGGGAGAATATAGCCTTTCGACTTTTGAAATGGGGCGAACTTCGCATGCCTGACGAGTGGCATCGTCAGGTAGCCGCGGAGAACGAAGATCTTACGCCGGAGGATATCGGTCATCTTGGATTTGGGACAATTCTCGACGATCCGAAATCACCAACGGAAGGACGGTATTACATGTAAACCGTTGCAGCGGCCAGTGGTGGACTCTTGATTTTCACATAGAACCAGCTATGAGCTTTGCGCTCGTCATACTTGATGTTTTGGAGGGGCGGTGATATGATTGAAGACAATAGACTTTAGCAAAGACTCTTAGACCGGTGTTAACGTCATCTTCTACATTGAACTGGAAGGTGATGAAAATGCTACTTGCCTTTTTTTGGTGTTACACTTGGAATGGGTAGCTCATTAATGTGTTCCAGCAATCATATGCGCACCCCGAGTTGGGACTGATACATATCCAGGTCTATAACCAACGACGCAGATAAAACGCACTGTGCCAACGGACCCCAAAGCCCAGAGCACAGCAGAACGGACTGGAAAAAATACACCATGTGCTGTTTATTCGAGATGTGCAGATTGGATCCCGATACTGTTAGCTATGAACCGTCCGTGGCATTGTGATGTCGTTTGCTAGTGGGTATAGTGGGGTGGTCCGGAGCGGCGGGATGTGAAGTATGGAAGTGAGTGTCAGCTTCCTCGAGAGGGTGTATTGCACCATACGGCCGATTGGGCGGCTTGGATTAGGATGAACTGCCAACTCGGACAAAACCGACTGCTTCAAAGGAATGGGTGCGATGAATGAGTGCATTCAGCAAATGCCTTGGGAAAAAAACACCATTAAGCCGCCGGGCTAATCGAATTCTCAACACCGCGTGTATCATGTCCATCTGGTGCTTCCCGACAGCCCGGCACATGTTCAGTAGGAATGGCAATGTGGCATCTCGCGAAGTGCCGTCTCGGAGGATCGACCCGTACGCCAAGTTCTGATGCCAAGATCATACGCGGTTCCACCTGCTGAAACGAAAGTCATGTTGACTTGGGGCATCGCCTCATTCCGGACAAACATGAATCGTGCTTGCCGTGTTTGCAGTATCAAGAATTGAGAAGCGCGGGCACAGTTGGCTCATGGAACTTTCCTCGCCAGTTTGGATTCTGATACCGCGAGACTGCACAGCGGACATTCGCGGCATTAGAAATTCTCATCTTTGCCAAGAAAACTCACAGCCTGAAATCCCGCACCCGCCGGCCGAGCAGACGGCGATGTTCGCGTCGCATCGCGGGTTCCTCGTCGTCGGAACGCGCGATAATTGGACCCTGATTCTCGGCGCGGCAGCCCCAGCCGAAACCAAGGCCCCAAACCATAAACAACGCCGCTTTCTTCAGACGATGGCGACGCCTCCAGTGCTTCGCTGACCATCTGACAATGCTGTCGACGCTGCTGCAATGTATTGTCTGATCCGAACTTTCCGTGACAAATGATGCACAACCGATTGCGACCACGAGGGCAGATACACTACCTGATAGTGCCCATTTAGGGTAGGAGGTCATGTTTATCGTTAAAGGACAGGATGAAGGACCCCTGCCGCCGCGAACTTTGTGCGAGCTGCCGACTGAGAGCGGTCCAGTCGGGTGCGTCTCCTTGTTTCGAGGCGCTTCGGCCGCTGATCGACGCTGCCGATATGCCAACGCAGCTACACGAACTCACCGCTCGGCCCCTGCCAGGCGGACTATCTGGCAGCGGCACCCTTGATATGGACCCGTTCTCGGGAAGGGAGAATCACGCCGTTTGCTTCTTCAAGATTAAAGTGTTGCCGCAGCACGCACCCGTCGCACTACAGCCGGACCATCGACGGAGCAGGTCGAGCCGGGAGGGGGTTCTAGGGTACTGCCAGAGTGCGAACTGGGTTGGGTTTATTTTAGAGTTTATCCTCCGATCTTGGCCTTGGGTGGGCCTTAGGTGCTGTCGATCCGGAGTGATCCGTGGGCTGGGTTGTGTCGATGCGCCCACCCGGCGGAGATATTGGAGGGCCGCCTGGTCCGTGGATTCACTAATTATATCGCGGGAGGCAGGAAGCTAAGCCTGCGAGTCGAGCCTCAGCTGCCAAGACCCCGAATCGAATTCTTCATTGGAAGACGACTGCCGCGCCTCGTTAGGCTAGAGGATGAGGGTTTTCATGCTGGAAGAGTATGATCGTGAAAATGCTCCTTGGTGATCCGGCCAAGCCGACAAGACAGACAGATAGCGCAATTCTCTCTTGACTTCACCAGCAGGCTTAGAAGCTTACGAAGTAAGTGAGGCTTTCCAGCAGGCCAAGGCGACGATGTCTCCCGCCGGCAACCCCAAGCTCCAATGATGTCACGGAACTCGCCTGCCTCTCCGACTGGGGAATGGTGCCGCTCTGTTCAAACGCGAACAAAATTCCAGATGCGATCTTGTTGCGCTTTTGCGACAAAATAACCCCGTTCTTCAAGCTTATTCTTCCATCCCGCCTCTAAACGGGGGCTACTGCAGGCTGCACGCTCGTCGGGTATCGACGAACCTCACATTTAGTCTAAATATGCTCACAACCTCGCACGTGTCGCAGGTTGCTGGCCAATTACACGTAGCGCCTTGGCAGGGAATATAAATCTCTACGACGCGCGCGCGGGGTTGAGGCTGCAAAGACGCATACTTTCCCCCTAGAGCCTTTGCCCCGTGGTAGCGGTAGGGTTAAGCTTCATCACTGCCGCCGTCTCGAATGCGAAACCGAATAAGGTGGTCCAATCAGGTTTGCGAGATCTGATGTCTTGTTTACCCAAACCGGCCAGCTGCGGGCTAGGGCGGAATTCATTGGACGAGGCCGAGATCGTGGGCAAACTTCAAGTTCGGGGACCAGAAAGGACGCGTATCTTGGATTTGACGAGAATTATGCCAAGATCGTGAGCGAGTGATATAAATTGGACTGATTGCTCCATCATCAATCACTTCATGGCCCTCCACCATCAGTTCGAAAACACCTCTCTCAGTAATCATCATCAACGATACCCAGATAGATTTCCTCTAGGACATCAACAAGTAGGTGCACCATTACTCAACCAAGAATCCTATGCCAACAGTCACACAGTGAAGTTCACCCTTCTCTTCTGGTTTTTCCTCCTCGGAGCTGCCAGCGTGTACGCGAGCACTTGCACTGCCTCGCCTCAAGGAAACCTCGATCGCCGCTTTGATCAAAGTTTCGCGCGCCAGGCACAGCGAGAGTGTCGTTCTGCCGGTGGTAGCCCGAAGGGCAACAACAATCGGCCTGCTTGCGATTTCAGAGGTGATCCCCCGAGGAACTTCAACAACAGGAGGTTCCAAGTCACGGTGTCAGACAATGGGCGCAACAGGAACGTGAACGCGAGATGGTCCTGCAGACGCTGATGGCGGTGCTCACACGTTGAAGATGAGGAACAAAGATGACGATGACGACGGAGTAAAGGGGATGTAAGCGCACAGAGCCACGGAAATGAGACTGGCAATAAGGAGTCTGGAGCAGAGGGCATCGACGATTGTTGGAGTCAGCGAGAGACAGAAGTTGTCGCACTTTGGCTGGCATTGAAAAGCACAAAGAAGTTGTGCCACAATGGAGCGTGTAGGGGGCATTGGAACAAGTTGATGCAAGTTGAGGCTGTGGGTATGGTTGTGGTTGTGGATGGTTGTGGATGGGGAAGGATGTGGATGTGGATGAGGAAAAATGTTGTTAAGGATGGCGTGAGAGAGACAATTGTCCTACCACTCGAGTCAATACAAATATTTCATTTAGACCACAATCGATGTGACTCAGATTGGGACGTGAAGATGCGGATAAGATTTCAGATGTACATAAGGGAAATTACGTGATGCATCGAGGACCACAACCCTGCTCTCGCCGGCTAAGAAATCTCTACAACGGCGCCCACGTTGTAATGCGATAACGGAATCGAGTTCATTCAGTCGGTCTTGAATGGCGTTCTCAAATGACAACGGTTCCATCGTGAAGAGATGTAGTTGCAGTTACACCAATCGCGGGCGAGACCGGCTTGGCCAACAAGCGTTCTGCCGCTAATTCAGCCGCCTGCGCGAGAACGACAGGGGTCGCATTTGCCTAATCCAGCATCCCGGTGGGCGGTAGGCGCAGTGCAAGCGACATATCTCAAGCAAACATGACAACTCAGCGGCGAGGCACCAACAGCTGGGTCGGAAATTCATGTTTGCATCACAGTCGCATCATGTCTCTTCTTCAATTCTCCCTTTGCGCTAATTCTCCAGGATTCCCAGCTGTTGAATCGACTAGCGCGGGCCGCTAAAAGTGGCCCGTGCCATCGCCACCAAACGTCACTAACCTTCCTCCGACTTCAAATCCCCGCCACCATCCACACGCATCTCAACATTTTCAACATCTCAATCACCATCACCAAAGCGAGAGCAGCCGTTCACGATGAGCTTCTCACAACTATCTCTAGCTGCGGCCTACGTAGCCTCAACCTACGGGACCTATATCGCCCTCTCGCCTCCAAACCCGCTACCCGCCGACGCCCCTCCAACGACCGACAAAAAGGGCCAACCAATCCGCGACTCCATGCACATGTGGAAGTTCACCCATAATCACTTCGCCAAGTTCATGATCATTCCATTTGCCCTCCTTTCTTCTCATGCCGCGTCTCTTGCCTACAAATATCCCAATCTGCCGCCAGCCCTGCTCGGCCACGGCGCGCAGAACCTCAACAAAGACCTCATCACATGGTCCCCCTCCACGGCCATCCCGCTCGCGCTGCTCTTCTTCGTTGGCGTCCCACTGCGTCTCATCCCGTACCGCCACCTCGGCAAGAATTTCACGTTCGCGCTGACCAAGCCGAGCGGGCTGCGGACCACGGGCATCTATGCGTACATGCAGCACCCGAGTTACACTGCCGTTGTAGTCCTGGTTTTGTGCAACATCGCGCTGCTTGCGCGACTGGACGGAGTGCTGGGATGCTGGATCCGGCCGGACATAGTGAGGACCTTGACGGGGGTCGAGATGGCTGGCCTGGCTATTGGGGGTTGTTTATTCTTAACAGGGGTTGGAACGAGAGTCGTGGAGGAGGAAGCCATGTTGAAGGAGGAGTTCAAGGAGGACTGGGTTCGGTGGCATGCGAAGACGGCGAGATTCATTCCTTGGGTCATTTGAGACGACATCACTTCCTCAGACAGATACATCAGACGAGAATTATGATCAAGTCGTAGCCTTGAATTGATCAATTGCTCGACTGTGGAATTTGGGCACCTAAACTGACTGACGTACTCCAGATACCAGATCGTGATGCATTACTTGCGACAAGTAGTGAGGTGAGCTCACAGCGGGGATTAAGATAGTGATGCCCAACCGAAGTTTCATGTGAATACATCGCATTTACTTCATGGAGAAAACAGACGCCTGGAAGACTATCGACATGGCCGTAAAGGAACCCCCTTGCTGCCTCACGAGAAAGTCTTATCCAATGGCGGTGTCGGGAGAGCTGCCTCGATGGGCTTCTCAGCCTGCAACAACGCCTCGGCGCATTCGTGAAGCATGTCCTTGGCCCTGTCAGATTCGAGATACTTCTTCGCCTGCGTCTCAATCTCCAGGACCTTCGCTGAGTCGTCCATCTGGATATCAACAACTCCCCGACCGTCTTTATTGCTTGCCTCCCACACGTTTTTGTCAATGATGTACTCCGGAAGTCCGTCGCCAACATTGAAACGCCAGTACTTCGGAACTTGGCTCCTTGGCGCGAAGTTATTGATGAGCGAGCGGAAAAGCGTGTTGATCACTTCGGTGTTGGTGGCGAGTGACGCGAAGCCCTCCACGATGGCTGCTGGGTTCTTGACATTTGCCCAGCTTAACTCGATACGTGGTAGTATGCTGGCGATGGGGACGCCAGTTCCAATGCTCAAGAAGCAGGTTGTATCGCGAGCCGGGCCGAAAACGGCGAGAACTTCGTTCCAAACCCTGTCATTGGTAAACATCAGACACACAATACACTAGGGAAAGCCTCAACTTACCAGCCAAGTGGGTTGTTGGCCTGTAGGCCCCCGTCCACAAACGTGTATTTTCCAACGGTGATGTCCTTGAAGTACGAGGGTGCCGCAGAGGTCGCTCTTGATGCTTCCCAAATAGTTATGTTGGGCAGCTCATTGATTTTGTCTGGATTGACATAGGAGCGTAGTAAGACAGGCGGGCGTCTGTTGCTATCAGCCCTACTAACTGCCGTCACGAACCTGAATTTGTTAATTGTGCGAATACTTCCACAGGGGACCTTCGAACTTACACTCTGCAGGAATCTTCTTTCTCATCGATGCCATCCTCTTTGAGAAGTTCTGTATTGCCATCGACGGGCTTTCCAAGATGTTTCTCGAGGTACTTCTTAACAAGTTGCTTGATGAGGGTCTCCAACTGACTCGAGTCATATTTCTCTCCGTCCCAGCCAGCTTCAAAGGCCTTCTCCGCGCTTTTTATATTATTCCAAAGCTTAGTAAGTGGGTTATAGCCTTCCGGAGGCGGAGGGAAGATTTTGGGCATGAGCGTTTTGTACTCTTGGATACACTCTGCCACAGTCATCTTCAATCGCCCCAACATAATGGCGATGAATCTGAATGAAGGCGTGATGTCAGTCGTGTCCTCAGGGTATAGCGGTGTAGGTTACGTACCCTCCAGTGCTGGTACCACCTATGATGTCGAACACTTCGCAAGGCTTCTCGGTGTACCTTTCACCATAAGTTGCGGTCATCACCTGGTCCAGGATTGTAAGAGCCGCCAGTCCACGGACTCCGCCGCCGTCTAGAAGATGTCAATACCCTTGAAGCCGCTTGCAAATATCGAAGCATGCTTCACAGGCAGGAAGCGTCTGATGCAGAACGAAATGTGGGCTCACCTAAGGCCAACACACGAAGACGTCGCTTGCCCTTCGTATCCACCCTCGTGGCATGGAAAAGGGTCTCGGGAAGCGTCACAGAGTGTGCAATGTCTGGGTACAATTGCTTGTTCATGTCGCCTATGATGTTCTGGAATTGCAAAGTCTGCGCTTTGATGGAATCGTAATTCACGGGCTCCTTCTCCTCTGCACTGATGTCAGCATGCATACAAGAATTTTGGAAGAACAGCTTCAGAGCTTACCACTTCGACCAAGTTCAATGACAAGGTGACCCTTCTGCGCATATAAGGCCCAGTCCGGATATTGAGCGCAAATTCGGACACCAAGAGTATTACCTGGCTATCGAAAACGTCAGAATGGTCTTGGTAATAATGCCTGCGGTCCGTTGAGATACCTCAATAGCTCTGAGCATGTCGTCATCCGCATGGAACACTCTACCGTCCAGCTAAGTATGGTTAGCGAAAGGCTAAGGCGTTTTCAAGGACGGACTGCACTGACTGGCTTGTCCTCTGAACTAGCCTGCACGTTTAGATGGCTCTCCCACACAAGGGTGATGCCACGTTTGACTCTAGGTTTGTCGGCGTTCTCATCTTCGAAGACTGCCAGCTCAAACCAGGTCCACGTTCCGGCAGCTGGATTGTCGCAATCCCCTTGATCATGGGATTCGGTATGGAGGTAGACCTTCTTGATTCGTTTAATGGTGACAAGGTCAAGGGGCTGTCCACGTTCGTGTGTCAGCTCTGAATGAAGTGTCGGGACGAGATCAGGACGGTGCTGACCGGAGTGCGAAACCAATGTTCGTAATGAATATCGCTGTCATTGGATTTGACCTCCGCAGATTCAGGAGACGCAAGGGTATAGACACCACTTGGAGCTTTGCTGGTATCAACCGTAGGGTAAGGCAGCGCCGCTTCCCACTCCTCTTGGTGAACAATAGCCATGATGATGTGTTTTCAGAATTTTTAGAAAATACTGATTTGATGTGAAGACTTTGCAGATGATGGACAGGCTTGTGCAAGTTGCGAAGTACGGAACTTGGGTCTCTATAAGTGTCATTCAGTGGCAAGGACTCGGTCGCATTACCGAGTCTTGCTGAGTTCAATGTAGTCTAGAGAGCTGATGCCACCGTTATGAGACAAGGCGCTGAACATCCAACCTGAACAAGTACCTCAGCCAGCCACAGAGTTAGAAACAGTCATTTCCAGCGCAGTAAAAGGCTTCGCAACTGAGATTTTGTGCTACAATTCCGTGGCATGGATGCATTCGTCTGAGGAATGGCTCATCACACTTGGCTATCACTGGGGCGTTGAGCCTGACCGTGAGCAATCAATCATTTCATTTGCACGTCCGGTCTGTCGCTAGTGCAATTCAAGGTTCAAGCCACAAAACCCGTGACAGTGAACACCAGTCTTTTTCGCTCGGCACATGAACTGGTTTCAGACCAGAGATAGACTAAATGCTTAGTCTCCTCTCTACCTTCATGAAAGCACTCAATTCACGTGGGATTCCTCCTGTAAGGCTTGCAGCTAGACGGAATTCGTTGCCTACACCCATGTGCGACATCTCATCACAAAGTCTACCGTATCCGCGGTCTGTCAACTACGGCTACGAAGGGCTGGCCCGCTGTAGTCGAGACATTTGTTTCAGACATCTTCTCAGCCCCAGGTCTTAATAGCATGGGATTTGGTATTCATAACTTAATAACCATCATCATGTAGGGCGGTATTTTGTGCATTTGCATCAGTCTCTTTCGACAAGCCCATGTGTCTTTGACCGCCATCCAAAATCTCGATTGATAGATAACAAATCAAGTCCCTCTCACCGTACTAACGGGAACTAAAAAGAGACGTTTGCAGAGATATAGACTCATTGGTAATCAGATATCGGAAGTGTGGACACCTTCGACCACGGCACAATATTTACCTTTTCACAGGCGTCGAGTGCTTGACTGTTTTCATTTCAATTACTCCTGTTCCATTACTTCTAAAACCTATTCGCTGAGTACATTATTCCTTACGTGAATCCCAATTGGTGACGGTGGCTTTAGGGACAATAGCCTCTTCACTACCATTAGTTGGCGGAACCTCATTCCGCGTTTCAGACCCTTCACGGGTGTCAACCGCCGTGATCGTGGTTCTTCGTCCGGTATGGCGACCGGATAAGTTCTGCATGGGAAACGATGAAGCCGTCATCCTCACATTCCCATTCTTGCCGCTGCTTCCGAGAACATATCTTGTCTTGGAAGCTAAGGAGCCCAGTAGCGATGGGAAATGCTTCCTGAGAAAGACTTTGAAGGCAGAGGTGCACCCGCAGAAGATGGCGAGGTAAATCTCCACGGAGTACCAGATAAGTGACTCGGCGAATTGCTGATAGATTTCTTTCGTCGATGCCAGTTTTCGTACGTAGTAGAAACGCGTGCAGGCAGCTTCGGATCGTCAGCAGGATGAAAGAAAAGAAAAGGGCAAGGAGGATGGCGTGCTTGAGACATACCTGCAACGGAAACTATCCCAAGGGCAAATACTGCAGAAACCGCGATTTTCTGTCGCTGTGGTCGCAAGCTTTAGTAACTCAACGCAACTCAAAGGTAGAAAGTCTCTTACTATGGGTAGCTGCAACGACCACACCATGGGTAAGGGGCAAAGCCACAAGCACAGGTCCGTCACGACAACAATAGCTCCGGTCGCGTCCCAGAACTTTTGTTGCGTAGCCGCCGTCATGCAGTGTTCTCCGAATATCCTAAAGTTTCCTCCAAATGTCCAGAATACGGCAGGCGGGCTGCACTCGAAGATGGAAATGCCGGCGTGGGCAATCCCCGTCGCGATGACGACCGCCATTAATCCAAAGACTATCCATCGCATTCGTGGTCGGTGATCGAGACGTAGGTAAAACAGCAGCAGGGCTATCTTGACTAGCATCAAAGCGAAGGCGTAGAAGACTCGGGAAATCCAAAAGGACTGTGCCATGTTAGAGTGTTGAATGGTTTGACGTGCGATGACGTGAGGGCCATGGGCGGGGAACGACGAACAAGTAACATGGGCTTCCAACTTTCGGGTGGAATGTCGGCAACTACACACCAAGTCAATTATGCTCGGGCATTCGGAGGACATCCCGTCTCTTACTAATGAGTCCGAGGCCATTAGAGACAGAAATAATGATGCATATTGACATGATAATTGTCGCGATCTGCGAGACGGTGTCAAGATAGTGTTCCTCGAATGAAGATCATGGTGCCTACGGTGCCAGCAACCATCACGACTATCACAATACATCAGCTATCGAACTTGGCTATCAAGGCACAAACTCGGCACATACTATCATCTGGGCCTCCCGACTTGGTGATGCCGTATCTGGAGTAAAGTCTGATGCCAATGACGAAGACAATGAAGATGATAAATGAAGCATTGAATCCGATACAAGCCCTTTGAGTCATGTTGAAAGCTGGCATGGGCGTACTCCTCGCCAGCTGACGACCGTGTGGGCTTTCATCCATGGTCGCGGCTTGACTGTGGATTAACGAACCTGCGATCGATGGAGCCAAGACATTGGTTGAACTAAAGAAAGAGCGAACCCCAGAAAACTCTGGGGTCCATGTTTTTATCTATCCCATCTTGCGATTCGGACGAATACAGGTTTTCTCTTTCCGATGTCCCCGAACTGCCCAGGCGGGCGTGCTTCAGGATCATGAATCAAATGGTTACAGTGCTTACCGAGAAGAGAGCTGACAGCCGGCAGATTGCATGTACCCCTGCAGATCAGCAGAGAGGTAGGCATCTTTCGCCTATGAAGAGTGAAGATGCGAGTCATTCGAGCGGGTACTGGCTGATAAACGTGGTGGCTTGGGTCACTTGCATCATCTGGACTGCAGGCTCTCCTCTATCTGACCATGACATGGGGGACTCGTCCAATGTAACGGATTCTCCTGCGATCCGACTTCTTTGTCTAAGAACAGAGCCGTTGGAAGCGCACCTTTCAATCACGAGTCTATCATATCCTCAGTCATGAGGTGATTTCGACCATTTCCTCAGCCCGCCGGCTCAAAACCCTCGGTATCTTCAAAAACAGGATACGATCAATGAATCGTCGCACAGACCGACTCTTGGCGCCCAGGGTCAGCTCCTGTCGATACGACCCTACACGGGCGATACAATACACTCCGTTGCGTTGACAGCGTCCGCCCCCGACTTTGTGGCCTGAAAAAGGCAAAAAAAGGGGCTTTTTACTAAAAAACCACTAAATCGCCCTAAACTCTGTACACTGATAGCTCTATACGTACGTAATACGCGAGAATAAAAAAGATATTATTATAATTACTTAATCGAGGACTATTAATTAATATATTTTCTATTCTTATATATTATATATATATAGAGTTATTAGTATATAAAGTTAAGGTTAATTTTAAGGGGTTTTTAGAGTAGATAACTTAACGTAACGCGCTAAGGACTTTATTTTTTCTTTTTAACGTTACGTTAAGTATCTACTAGTTTAAAAACCCATTAAAATTAACCTTAACTTTATACTTAGATAACTCTATATATATATAATATATAAGAATAAAAAATATATTAATTAATAGCCCTTAACTAGGCGATTATAATAATTACTTTTTTTATTCTCGCGTATTACGTACGTATAGAGTTATTAATATGTGAAGTCTAGGGTAGTTTAGGGGGTTTTTAGGCTAGCGGAAAACTTTCCTTCCGGGTTAAAGTCAGGGGCGGACGCTGTCAACACAACGGAGTGTATGGCCTCTGTCCGCAGCGGGGCTTCTCCCGCGCGTCTGTCGCATTCCAGCCAGAAGGTTTTCCGTCACGATTGATCTCCCGTAATCATATCAAGTGGGGGTGGGCTCGGGGTGATACTGCTGCATAGGGATGTCTTATCGAGCCTGTGTTATGTGCATATTTGCATTGCATCCCGGGCGTCGGGCACGTGCAGCCAAACCCTAACAGTTCGTAGGGATGAACTGAGATATACTTCGATGTTAAAATCACGTCAGACTGTACACGGATCAACACCCCCACTGACCGAAGCCGCTTTTCCCGCTGCGGTCCGCAAATAAGCAAGGTTTGGCTACTTTGACTCTGTACATCACCTCACAAACCGTGCTCGATCGATAGGTTGTGATTGTGTACATCCAAGTTCAGGTGCGGGTTCTGCATGCGTGTCGTAGGTTAATAGACCCATTTGCTTCTTGATCATGATCTAGTTTGGCGAATGCCAGTTTATGAAGATGTCGGGGAATTGATCTGTGGAATGGTGGACCGAGATCTTGAACAGCCGTAGGGAACAAGGGCTCTCCACAAACTACTAAACTCCTTGCTACAACGCATTCATATTTCTTATTTCTTGGATGAGCTTGCGCCGCGCAAGACTCAAAACCCGGAATCTCCAGCGGAAACATCAGAAATAATTTTGGAAAAGAACTATAGTCACACTTGCACAATGGCGAGTGAGTACGGCTCTCCTGTCCCCCGTAATGTATTTCGCCGACTAAAGTCACAGGATTGGGATAAGCACATGGAAGGATTTCATCGAGGCAGGACAGCGCTTGCGGGCGAATACGACAAGACCTCCTTACTGGGGACCCGGGCAATGTTTTTCTTAATTTCTGAGAGAAGAGATATAGTGGTGAATACAAAGCGGCAGTAATTGAGGTCATCATGGTATTAAGACGCGCAGCTTCTGAGAGAGGGTCAAGCCCTGTTAATGGGAGTTTTGCTGTCTGACTGCATACTCCCGACTTAAACAAGGAGAGGGTTTAATGGCATATTTTGTTAAATTATTGTCATTCTCGGTCTATTGCGCCGCCCCTTCGTCTTTGTCGTCCTTCATGTCCTTGAGGTCCTCAACATCCCTACCTATTGCGACAATCGTCCGTATCGTCTCTATCGGCCAACGGAAAACCTTTTCAGAAAGTTGTGACATCCTCTATGGAGCTTTTATAATCCATCAGTCATAGCTGCAAACGAAAGTTGAGGCGGTTGCGTGCAGCAAAACGGCTGATGTTGTCGTGGAAACACCTCAATTGTGCGATGAATGATTTGGCCAGACGAAGTTTGGTTTTGCACCTGGTCGACTTCAATGTCTCAGCAGAACTCCTTAGTGGTAAGCCAAGACCAATATTCCTATTTTTGTTTGGTGTTTTGACCTAACTTCAGACTGGGGGTCTATTTATGAGCACTGAAACACCAAAATCGAGCCAGACGAGCACCCATGCAACTACCTACGACGCGACCGCGACCGATAAGCCCGCTTTTTTATCAACGACCAGAAGTTCGACAATTGTTTCGCCGCCAGCATCTGTACCAAATTCAGACTTGGACCTAAAAATGTCTTCTCCTTATCACAGAGTTACGCATATGGGCAAGATAAAAATGGCTGCAACGCAAGCATTGGACGACCTCATAATGAAGGCCGACCGCAGTTTTGTTGCCAAATCAATCAAGCACAGTCAGCTATTCCGCTATTGCCAAGCTTGCTCGAGTTTCGTGATGCAAAGTAAGTTACTGTCACCTTTGAGACCAGCAAACCTTTGACCTGCTAATCCCTTGCTTGTAATAGATCCATTGTGCAATCAGCAACCTCAACCCACACGCAACCTCATGAGCAGTGGCTATACGTCTATCACAAAACACGTCATTTCCAGTTGTGTCCGACGGACGATTTCCAAGAGACAGACTCCGACTCTGAAAGAACCAGCTGGTACCCCAGGCCCTTGCGCGAAAATGGCTCGCTCAGCAACGCCTAAGCAGAGGTCGAAATCATTCTTACCAGAACGAAGCCAAAAGCGAAGTGCCCCGGCTCGGGGTGACTGGCCAGACCCAAGCGATTATACAGACAAAGGCAAATTTCTGCAAGAGGAGGTCCGTGAGATTTCAAACCACGACAAATTGCCCGAGGTCGACATCGGTTACGAGCCCAAAGTCGTCAGACATGGTGTTTCCGAGCACGTGGGTCATGAGGATGTTGGCATGATCACATCGAACTGGGTTCTTTTCAAGTCAGAAGTGACCGCCCTGGCGCTGGAAGGTCTCTATGGTTGTACTTCGGTAGTTCTCGTCTCTCAACGCGGAGCCTGGATCAGCCACATCTTCGAGGAGGACATGTTGTTCGAGCCCAAGTTCAGATATCGCGTCCTGGAAGAGATGCATGAAGGTCTTCCTCCGAATCACCCTTCACATAGGCTTTTCCAATATGGACTGGATGACCTGATCCGGAAACCGAGAAGGGGTAATGCCGGCGTCATGTTCGGGGATGATGAAGAAACTCCACAGAGCCTTGGAATGCGTGCCTTCATCGTGACGCCTCGACCAAGGCCTCAACGGGAGCTCGGTAACGGCGAATTTCTCTCTGACGATGTTATAATGCATGACACGACCGTCAATAGGGAGCAGGTTTTGTACCAACGATCCGTACAAAGACTCGCTCATAACCTTACTCAGACATACGGAGATATTCCCGTCGAAGTCGTCGACTACGCTCCGGCAATGGTCCCTAACCGACTTTACCGAAAACTCAACGACCAAACCAGACGGCATCACTCAGACAGCCAGCGGGTAAACCGAGAGGTGGCAGACTATTTTTCGAAAGCGCTAGCAGTTACACCGCGAGGAAAGCTACTGCTCCAATACCGGCCAGCAAAGACATGCGTTCAACGGGCCTCATGGCGCCTTTGGGTCGAGGAACAAGAAATCGGTAGCCGGACCGAGGAATGGACGCCCACATACGACCAAATCTTCCAGTACGGAGGGCTCAATCAAAACCCTGTCCGGAGGCAGACATGCCCGACAACGTTCTCGCACAACACGTCTATGGTAGGCGCACGGAGTTCCACCTTCACTTTCAGTGGCACTTCAGCAAGATGTCCCCCACATGATACGATAGGGATGCGTTAGGAAAGTGAAAGATTATAAATTATGGGCGGGGAAAGAAAGATGGTACTCTTTGCTTCAACGGTCTTGCTGCCGTGGTAAGAGGTCGAGGCAAGTGAGGTCTAGTTAGTATCAAACACAGCTAGTAGTGAAGAACAAGAGCATACCGGATGACTATGTCCAATTGCGTGCCGGCTCAGGTAGACTCTTCTTCAGAGATTCCTTGTAGGTAAATCTCCTTGCATCTCAAGGATGTCAAAGTAGGTGATGATTGAAAGTTCCAAATTCTCTTCTATTCTATCATGAAAGATATTGCCGCATCACTTTGACCATATGTAACACCGGCTGATCTACAGTCAACCACATCAGGCTCGCAAGGCAAAGCAGTGTGCATGTCTCGATGACGAAAACAAGCGCTGTAACTGGCCAAGGAGTCCCGGACCATGAACGAGCCAAAGGCCAACCCCAGACCTGCAGAAGGGGTTCGTGGACCAGATACAGAGAAAATGAGATGCGCCCAAGAAATTGTACCGCAGTGAATGACGAAAGAAAGTGTCGAATTGGCCTTATTCTCCGTGTCGCCCAGAGCATTAGGATACCCCCGGTGGTGTGCCACAGGTACCTGTCGGACGAAATGCTGGAGAGAATGCCGAAACCCCAAGCCTCGTGACCACCAGAATCGGGGTAAGAGCATAGCCAGAGAGAAGCAAATAGAGAGACAGATGGCGTAATACGACGCAGTATCGTCATCATAAGTCCTGCTGCATCAATCCCGGGTACATTCGCGTTCTGCCATTGGCCGCCTTCTAGACGACCTGTATCATCCTGCTGCGTTTCGATCTCGTTGTCGTTGGCATCTCCCGCAGCCAAGCCAATCCCGGCGAGAAAGGCTACCATATCCCACCTCCCCCATATGGCGCAAAACGCCAGTAAGCCTAGCAACAAGCCAGCTCTCCCAAGAGGCCTCGGACAGGGGGCCAGCATAGCAAGCACGGCAAAGAGAACCATGGAGCACCGGAGCTCGGCCCCAATCGTCCACAGATGAAGGCCGTATGCCGATACGGGTCGCAGCCCGGCCTCCCAGTTCCAAGGGTTCGCCAGCTCGCGTGCCACGAAGCCAAACCAGTCAGCTATCTGGGCAGCCAGACTCGCAAGATGCGGCGGGGTGACAGGGTGAAAGTCACATCTTTGTGGTGAAGAAGATGTTACAGATGAAGCGTCAGAAGATGGAGAACACATCCCTTGCGCAGCGCGCTCGTAATAGCCCAACCAGGCAAGCACAAGGCTTGCTACGGTCAGGAGGATACTCGGCACCAGGAGCCTTACCGGACGTGCCAGGGCAGCGCCGGAAAGATACACCAGCAGCTTATCCCATTGCCGCCAGCGGGCATGGCGCAGAGGGCCCCCGCTGAGAACGTAGCCTGAGATGGCAAAGAAGATGGACACCATGGCTGGACCCGAATGCCGAATCAGTCGTATGACTGGGAGGGAGATCAACGATGAGTTTTGAGGTCCGTAGCCACTCAGTAGCCGCTTGCCCTCGAGCGCCATGGAGTAGTGATAGGTGTATACGAGAATGGCTGCGATGCCACGCAGGCCATCCAGGTATGAGGTGGCTATGCGTGAATTGCCAGACCGCAGTTGGGCCGGCTGTGTAGCCCGTGACCCGCCCAAAGGCAATTCCATAGAGATTTCGGGCTCATACATGAGCGTTGCCAGCAAAAACTTCCTAGAAGCTTGAGGAAAATGGTACGAAGGGTGTATGGCGAAGAAGTGCGGGAGATATAGATCACACCCATCGGATGGCTTGTCAGCAAGTTCAGATTCGACTAAACTTTTGACAGTGTTTCAATCACGACGAAAGGACCTTCAAGTGGAGAAGCAGCGTTTTCTATGAAATGAACACAGCTCTACGCCTATTTTCGCCGGAATCATTGCCATTACGGCTATTCAAGGGGGCGCCGCGATCATGGAGCAATGAGACATCTAATGCCGACAGAAAAGCAGAGACTAGCCTACGTAGAAAGCAACCCTGAACAGCCTTCTTCTGCTCACCGAATCATTTCAAAGTCGCCATGGCCGACGCCTGACCTGAGAGGGCTCGGCAACCGAGCAATATGTCCGAACTGCCCAACACATCACTTATGTCCCCGGTCACCACAAATCGTCCACGGCGACTAAAACGCATCTTGCATCCTGTCATCCCATGGTCTTTGAGTATGTTCTAGTGTTTTGCTCGTTGCTCATCGTGTGCAGTATGTCAGTAGGCATAGTAGGTTCGAGTAGTGTGTAAGAGACATGGGAAACACGTGTGCGGGGCTTTTACTTTCTGACGCGCGGTACTACGGTGAGATAGATGAGAAATCAATGCCAGTACCTCGGCCCTAACGTTAGCGAGAGGGATTAATGCGTTCATGGGCCCTGGTTAGACGTTCAAGCTTCTGAGGTTGAGGTTGAGGTTGAGGTTAACTCTAATGCAGGTACGAGTAAGAAAGTGCCTGCTGACAGAGTCGTGCAGCACTCGCGCTTATTCTCGCCAAATAGTTTGAGCTAGCTGTAGGTATGTATACATTAAGGAGTTATGAATCCCCGAAAACAGCTTCGTTGTGAACTGAAGGCTAGAATAAGGTTAACATCGGTTGATTTTGAACTTCAACGAAGTACTAGTACATACCAGAATGTCCCCGGGAGCTTGGATGCGTAATGGAAAGCTTATGCCATCGCCATTGCCAACCTTGCCCTTGCTCGGAATCATTCCCCGCAGGCTTGACGCGTTTCTCCGCACGTTCGACATAGGGCCCCTGCAAGATGATGACTAGGTAGTTGAGCATGCCTCCCCTTATCTTGCTGCCTCATATGGGAGTGGGTGAGGGGTGATACTGAATACCCACTAGAAGCTCCGGTTGTTTTGGCAAACTGGAATGATTCAGAGTACCACTTCGCTTTCTGATTCACATCTCTTCCGCGAAACCAGTAGCCAAAATGTCACTAAGCAACAAGAACAAGCGAGACGGCGATCGATTCGACGAGGCTTCTTCTGACCGACTATCAGACGTTGACATGGCCAGCGAATCTTTGTTGCCGCACATGTTCCAAGGACACAAGAAAGGACGTCAACCATGGCAAAAGCAAAAACGCTTTTGCATGCCGTTCTTGTGGCTTCTTGCTGGCGCGGCCTTAGGTGCGCTAGTACCATGGCTCATTGGACTGCATCAGTCTCGAAGAGGTCAAGATCATGGATTTCATTTCGTGCCGCAGACCGATCCGATTGGGTTCTTCCCGCCCATCTCCCACAAGATTCAGTATTTTGAGAAGACATCGGAATACATTTCCAATCACTCGTCACCGGAATCACTCCAAAAGGTCAAGAAGCTATGGGAGAAACTTATACCACGTCAGTATTGGTGCCTGCCGCTATGTTCAGTTAACGTTCCATGGATCTGTCCCAAAGTTGACATCAGGTCGCACAAAAACAGCCGGAGAAGGATTCCTCTACATCTCAGATGAAGAAGCGACCAAATATGACTTCCCTACGCTCATCAATTATAAGGTGCCACCTGAGCACGGTGTGCCTGGAAAGCCACTGCGCGGGAAAGCCGTAGGAACTACAGTGGCGCACTCTTTGCATTGCCTAGTAAGAATATTTCTCAAGTTACCGCCTTCATCGGGTCATATGATTCGATGTTTGAGGAAGAATTCACCTTTACTAATGCCCACAGTATCTTATCATGGCTGAGTACGACCGCCTCTATCAGGGCCTTTCACCCGGTGACGATTTCACGCATGTGGACCATTGCATCGACTGGATTCGACAGTCACTCATGTGTGCTGGCGACGTGGCACTCTCTGGGAATATGGGACCGGTGACCGGCCATTGGTACCAGTTCCCCCATGTCTGTAAGAATTGGGACGAGGTATACGACTTCATGAACCGCCGTCATGTCGATAACAGACATAAGCTAAATCATGCCGTACCCGAGCATCGGCCTGTGAGTGAAGCATGAAAGGCATTATTTGTGACGGGATTTGTAGGTAGTGGCGAGGAGAGTCTCTAGTGACTAGTTGGCAAGACTCTGCCTTACCTCTAGGCGTGGTTGATTTATTAGAAGGTGTCAAAACGTTACATATATCTGCCTCTTGTCTACTTGACACATGTATTGTGAACGAGGAATCCAAAAACTTGAGGTAGAGAAGAAAAACATGTATCAGTCGTCGTCTATTGCTTAGCTACCGTAACCACCGGTCCCATGTCCATGTGTACCATGACCGTGCGTTACAAAGCGCGGACGCGATTTCACAGCATGCGTCTTCATCCATTCACTAACAACATTCTATTTGAGAAGACTTCCGTATTAGCGCGCTCACACCTTGGTTGAAATCCGACGACTGGGAGTCACGTACCATGTCTCTGCACTGATGTGCAGCTCCGTAACCATTGATCTTCGGCGGTTCATCCATTACCTCCGGTGCGCGCCCTTCGAGCGTTACGTCACCTGCGCACAGGATAGCCTGTTGCAGGTAGTCAAAACAGTGCTGCAAGTGATCCAGATAATGAGCTTTAGGATCTGCCTTGCTTTTTGTTAGAGAAGCAGATGGCGAAGGATCCAGAAACTCGTTTCGCTGCCTGAAGACGTCCCAGAATCCCTGTCTGATCATTCCCTGCGACCTCATGAGCGTTCTCATTCATCGCGATTACAATAGGATGTGATGACGATGTCGAAGACGGTTATCAGGACACAACTTACCAAGCAGTGCAGCTGATGCGTCCAACTTACACCATACAGCTCAGTGGCCGGAGTGGTGGTTGGTAGTCCGTCCCCAATATCCATGGTTTGCGCTTCGCTCTTATTGAGCTCAACAAGGCTGTGGCCCATTGACAGTGCATGCCAGGCTTCATTGCTTTCTGGACTGGGCTCGGCTTTAAACGCCGGCATCTCTGTGAATCTGACGAGCTTCAAAGGAACTGCAATGACGTATTAACAACTGCTCTATAATACTAACATAGGGTTTCTTACAATTTTCTGTGATTCCTTGATGTTTCGCCTGATGGGTAGATGTGCACCACCGTTGGAGAGGTTCCATGCTAACTGTCACCCCGCCTCCCCACCAAGTTAAAGTGCTGAGCCCTACAAGGCTGCTGCACAGTAACGCGAGTGCATACACTCTCCAGGCCCTACTAGGTCTTCCTAACTGCGATGGTGACAACCGCGTCTGCCGCTGTGCGCAACCCATATTTTGATACGATCTGGAAATACTGCGAAGGACGCTTGTGGGTAAAGCTTCGATAGCAGGAGAGGGCTCCAGGAAACGCGGCGAATCAGTTGTTCGAGCTGCGGGATATCAGCAGTACCCGATTCTCATGAGTCTAGCCCTATCGTAGCGAAAGCCCTTGAGATCCTCTGGTCAAAGTGTGAGCACGTGAGTGCCTGCACGAAGGATGAGGGTGGTAACTAGTGCGTGTCTTACGCCGTCTAAACTCTACCCCAACATGCAACATGCCGCCTCTACTGCATATTACAGTCAACTGAAGTTTGACTCAAGAAACCTTGCCCTATGATACTAACTTCATTTGTCGATTCCGGATTATATCCAATGACTAAAGTCGGATAACACCCGCGAGATGTTGCCGGCTTGAGTTCTCTGTGGAAACAGTACCCAGTCTCGGAGATAGTACATCGGCAACATTTGAACCTTGCTGATCTATCCACATGCAATCCATCGATCACGATACTTTCCACATATCTTCCGAAGTCTCTCTGTGCATAATTCTGTTGAAACTCGAAACAGACGTTCGCATTGCATTGCCACCATTCCTCAACTCCACCGAGCAGAGCGATTGAAACGCATTCAATTCCTGCTGAGTGCACAAGGATGACCTCATTGCGCCGGAGTAAAAGGAGGATATCCCAATGAACCAGCATATAAGCGTACTTAAATGATAAGTTCCCTCACCTTGCGGCCACATCTAATATGTACACTGCACCGCCATCTGAGAAATCGAGATATCTCATTCAAGCCAATACTTTTAGCCCTCCGCCCGAACCTCAACATCAAAATGCTTGCTCGTGGTGTACTGGCATCTCTTGCCTCCCTGGGCTTCACCTTGGCCAGTCCTATGCCCAACAGTAACTAATTTCTTCCCTTTCATTCACGGCTATGTGGGTGTTCTGACAGTACTCAACAGCAGCAGATGGCGTTACTTGGTCTGTCAGTGGCCCTAAGGAAGCTGTGAAAGCTCTCGGAAATCCTGGAGAGGCCTTGCAGGCTCTCGGTAAGGCTATGCAGGCAAAGCCTGGAGCCACGGCTGATCAGCTTGCTGTTCGGGTTCGCGAGGAGGCTGAGGAGCCTGTAACTGAGGCTGATCAGCCCGCTATTGAGGTTCGCGAGACGGCTGATGATCTCTTGATGTACTACAACGATTGATAGTACTCCATGAATTACTCTAGAAACTCGAGATTGGGATGGCACTCGAAGATTGATGAAATTAAGAAAGATAGCCCGGTCATTCTGTTGTTTCAAGAGCTCAATTAGTTGCGAGATCAATGGTCAGTGAACTGCAAAGAACGTGAATGACACCATGAGTTACCTGACGAACTACTGTCATGGCTCTTTGCGTCTGTTTCCTTCCTGTGATACTGCGTGAAGGGGCAATGTCGTACAACAGTCTATAGTCCTTAAGCGCCAAGCATTCGTCATATCCATGCGGTCTGAGTTGTTACGAAATCCTCGTCATATCCAGTCCTGCTGCAGGCTCCAATGACGATTACACGCAACTGGACTTAGAAGCAATCGGGTCTGGAACATACTCTCAGTACAAAACTATCGCTGTTCACTTACTGTTGGTATTATTAGCATAGATCACCTTGTTCATCTAGCTCTGCGCCTATGAAGTCAAGTTCAGCGTTCATGTCTGTTCTACAGACGGCGAGTCAATCCTTGGCATGGGGGAACTTTAGCCCCAAGCTCACAAACATGAACCATGTTCTTCCATAGGTAAAAGTCAATTTTCATCTGGTATTTCGAATAGCTTGGTAAAGGTACATGGGGTTCTTCAAAACAAACCCAGCGGAGCTCCGCTGCCAATCCTTTGAGCAGCACCTCTTTACACACAGCGCCACCCCCAACGCAATCAATCAAGTTTGAGGCTCATAATTGACTTGATTGCCACATCGCGATGCCATACTTGATTGATTGCCAATTAATTACAATTAATTGGCAAATATCCCCACACCTAGGTGAGGGCTCTAGAGGGGGGGCCCTAGAGGGGGCTAGAGGGGCACCCTCTAGAGGGGAGGGCCTTAGAGGGGAGGGCTCTAGAGGGGAGGGCTCTAGAGGGGAGGGCTCTGGAGGTAAGGGCTCTAGAGGGCAGGCCCCGGAGGGCAGGCCCCGGGAAAGAGTCCCCCGGAAGGGGGGGCCCGGTTTTCGGGGCTTTCGGAGCCGGGTTTTCGGGGGTTTCGGGGTCGGGCTAGATTAACGATTTTCCGGTGTTTTCGGGCCCTGTTAGCCCCCCTTAGGGCCCCCTAGAGCCCTCTGGAGTAACCCCATGCCCCCTAGGCCCTGAGGCGCCCCTGTCAAAAGAGTCAAGGCAATCAATCAAGTTTGAAGGTCATAATTAACTTAATTGACTAGCGATGGCTTCATAATTGATTGATTGATTGATTGAACTTGACAAGTTTACTTGCCTTGCGGTGGGCGCTGTTTACACATAAGCTACCCCTCTTTCGCACCCCGCCTTCTACGACCCTAGAATGCCTCAACACCGACACTACTACTTTTGATCTACGCGATGTGCATAACGTTTGACTCGACTACTATGTAAATTCCGCAATCTAACAAAATAAAGTTCCCGATGTGAACATGCCGCCCCATCCTATCTTCTAGGGCCGCATAGCCGCCTGGCCCGGTGAATTACTGCGGAACCATAACTTTCTACGGTGAAATTTAGGGCCGCTAAGCCAGACATAGCAGAAATCTAGGTCAGCATTGGCAAATATGTAGGCATTTATCATCACAGTTAGCGGGGCAAACGCGAGTTTCGCAGCTGAACTGACTCTAGTAAGCTTGCCTGGGATCCAGCATCCACGACCCGAAGATTCTAGCCGCCATGGGCAGGATTCACCCTCCCTGTCTTATTGCTGGATGCTGGTTATGTGCTTGGCTTCGAATGGCTGGTTGACTCAGGGCCACCCGGACTCTCTCTGCCGGACATACACTTGATGAAAGCCCTCCTGCGCTTCTACACCGTCTTGATTAGTCCGAAACATAGGCGTTTCCCTTGTCATTCTACGGTGTCAAGCAACAACGACACCAGCAACAAGAAGATGTTTCCTTTACCAGCCTTGAAAATGTTCAACAGCAGCCGCAGAAAGGATGAAAACAATGACAACGAACACGGCCTCCCGTTCTCTCCCATTGACGAGGAACAAGCGGCATCGTCATATTCGACAACAAGCTCGTTGTTAGCGGAGGACGCCACTGAAAAGTTGAAACTAACGAATCGGCGTCACAGATGGGAGCAGGGGAACTTGTTTCGATGGCTTGATTTTGGCACAAAAGACGTGGTTTACATCGGTTTAATCGCAGCCATCGTTATACTCTTCGCCTCAGCAGAAGACCGCTATGTCAGTAGTCGTTGCGGCGGTCTCACCTACAGTTCGTGTCTCCCCGCGCGTCAGCAAGTGGTCCATAAAGCTGACCTGCGTGTAACATCATTTAAGCCCCCGCGAAAGAGGCTGTGGTATTGGAAAAAGCCAAGTTTCACGCAGGACTAAACGACACGACCCGGTTCAGAGGTGACCCAAGGCCCGAACTCGAAGACGCCTGGGATGAATTGCTGAGCGGTAAGAATACTCATTATTCAGCGGAAATAACGAGGGGACATCAGCGCTGATTTGACGTCGAGCAGCGATAAACATTCGCGTCGACGATGACGAACTTACCAAGATGGGCAGGGATGCAAGTACAGCCGTGAAGATCAATGACGGCGAGGGAGGCTACGCCGGCATGCTCGACATTTTCCATCACCTGCACTGCTTGGTAAGAACATTCCATCCTTCAAATTTTCCTTCATTTTAAAATGGCTGACCCTGACACGCCCTCGCAGAGAATGATTCGAATCGGCTACACGC
Organism: Colletotrichum sp. SAR11_59; assembly: GCA_025328345.1. Lineage (NCBI taxonomy): Eukaryota > Fungi > Ascomycota > Sordariomycetes > Glomerellales > Glomerellaceae > Colletotrichum > Colletotrichum sp. SAR11_59. Next base: position 14,231 of record JAKMXC010000506.1, on the reverse strand, counting down.
TGGACCTCTACCCGACGTACCAGCCCATGCTGTCATCGCAGATGGGCGAGCTAGTGCCCATGCACATTGACCACTGCATCGATGAGCTACGCCAGGCTGTCATGTGTCGCGCCGACGTGACGGTTCTCACTTCGGACTGGATTGATTGGCACCCAAAGCCGTGGCTAAATTTCAATGTCGAGCACGAGTGTGTCAACTGGGACAACGTTTTCCAGTGGTCAAAGGAGCACTGGTATGACATCAAAAAGGCAAACTTAGTCCATCCCCATTTTGGTAGGTTCTCGAACCCTATGGCTCCCACATGTTCCTCAAAGTCAATTCAAAACTTGACGTTTGCTGACGTTCGCAATGCCATAGGTCCTGTTGACTGGTCTACAAGTCCCGGTCCGCACCACTGACCCGGAGGAAAGCTGTTTGCGTGAGATGGAGTCGTCAGATGTCGCAGTATTCTTCTTGTAGATCACAGGACTAGTTTACTTTGAGTATTCATAGGATTACACTGTGAGAGATTCAACTTGACTATTGCAAAATAATGTCCCGGGCCAATTAGAATGCTGTGCCACCTTTCAACTTCCAGCCGAATGCCAGGCTGGGGAATGCGGTGACCCATTAGACAGGCGGCCCATGTTATCATGGAATCCGAAAGAATTGAGGAGCATGCCTACAAGCTTATTCCGAAGCCTCGGTGCTTCCTTGCGGCAGGTGCAAGCAGAAAAGTTGCAAACATACCTAGTAATGAGCTCGCATCAGTTGTATGATGTTTACGCGTTCTTTGTTTTTTCTCACCGTTCCACTAGAGGGGACATCCCATTCACTGCGGAGGTCGGGATATAATTTAGCTCTACACGGTCCGATGTCCGATCGGACGTTTTTTCCTTCACTCGACCCCAGCATCCATGTACGTAGTACTAGACCCGAATACCCGGACGGCTCGTTCCACCACTTGTTAAAACCGAGACCGAAGAGCCCAATGGGACATCATTTTTGCTATAATACAGACTCAACACTAATGCAGGTTGGTTGATCGTGTAAAGTATGACCGGCACGACGATTACACTTCCGCAACGGCAACTTCCATTCAGATCTTCTACCAACAGAAGCGAACTATCCACAGTTTTACGAAGGCAAGGAACAAACGTGCGACTCAAACAATGGTTCGAGAGAAGGTGAGAAACCCCTCGCACCGGCTAAGGTATCAGCCTTGATACACTCCTCGACAACTAAGTTATTGGGAAGTTGTATCTGTACTTCAACTAGCTTGATCAGATGGTTTGTCAGCACATCTACTTCTTTCCAGTTCTTCTCCCCTTGTGATATGTATCAACCCTGTCGTGACCCATCCCCGCAAGTTCTCCCACCCCGAACGACCTACTGAAGCTCTACATCTTCGTTTTACCAGACACCTTAACACCTCTTGTCTTCGCCCAACCCTTCTCTACTACGATGAGTCAGATAGCTAAGATGGCAGGCGTCGTGAGAGACTTACAAGCCGCGACCACAGGAAAGACACGCTATGATAGGGTCCCCTCGCAGCAGATGCCGCTTTACGATGATCCTCATCCGTCAGCTGAAGATTCTAGACTCGAAAACAACGAATGCGCAGAGAAAGATGACGATGGCGATGATAGAGATTATGATAGCCGGCTTCGGCGAAAGAGAAGATGGCCTGGTCCTTTGAGGCTCGTGGGCATCATGACGGTTGCCATTCTCGCTGCTGTCGGAGTGGCAGATCTCTTCGGGCGCGCTTCCCATGCGGTCCAGCAGCAACGGACAGCCAACAACCCAGTCCAGACCGTACACGACTGCTTCCGCTCCTGTGGCTACACGGCTGCAGATGCCATTGAGCGCGGTTGTCTGTTTGAGGAGTTTGACATGCGGTGGGAGCACCCGTCATGCATCGACCACGAGCTCGCCGCAGAGTACCGCCGTATGGGGCCTGAGCCGGACGGCTCGTGGACATACATGGTTGATGATGAAACTGCCACCGATGGTGTCCCCATCAACGAGCTACGCAGGCGCCCCGTAAACGCGACGGAACTCAGCATGCTCGTCTGGCCAGGTAAGGTCGTCTACGCCAATATGCGCCACCACTTGACGCACTGCATCTTCCGTTGGCGCAAACAGTTCCGCGCGCCCTTCAAGGGCACAAGATGGCCGAGCCAGCCGGGGTGGGAGGAGAACCATATCAAGCATTGCATGGATGTGATCCTCAACAAGAGGGATGTGCCGCTGGAGAAGTTTATAACTAGGGTGGTTTTTGAGTCACCATAGGCTATGTATATGTTCGTGATGAGGCTAGTTTCTCGGAGCTGAAATAGATCTAGTCACAAACAAGACCATCACTTTTCAAGATACTGATTCAATCGTTGCTGATGATGCTGCTTTGATATTATGGTTCACGAATGCCTTTGATATCCCAAAAGGCTATGCCGTCGATGAACTAGAAGTATGACTTTACATATCCCTAGGTAGCGTCGCACCGTCCGGAAGGCCTTTGTTCTCCAACTGGCCATCGTGATCCTGCCCAGGATTCGCCTCCTCATAATGGATGAACTTAACAAAGCGATAATACATTGCACCGAGAACACCTCCCATGGCAGGACCAACCCAGTAAATCCAGTGATAGCCTGGGAAGCTTCTGCCGGCAACAGCCGAGCCAAGACTGCGGGCTGGGTTGATAGAAGCTCCAGTGTAATAGCCACCTTTTCAATGTGTCAGTGAGGTGTTCTCCATCGGGGACAATGCCTTCAACGGCGATGCACTCACCGCATATCATGATTCCAAACACTGCTATTCCGATTGCCATTGGAGCTAGATATGTTGCCTTCTGCTTTTCTGCGGCCAACATAAGCACCACAAACATCAGTTGAGATGCCAGAAACATCTCAATGAAGACGCCTTGTGAGATGGACACGTTTGTGGCAAGGATGGTGTTGGTCTCGCCCACATCCCAGGGAAACATGCACTGCACTAGCCCACCAGCTGCCAGAGCGGCTAGAAGTTGCGCGGGGAACAGGAAGATTGCTCGATCCCAAGGAAGTTGACCTGCAGCCACAAGTCCGAGTGTGATCTATTGATGGGCATCTTCATTTAGCTCATCATCGTCTGCAACGAGGTAAGATAAATGCCTTACCGCGGGGTTGAAAAGACCGCCACTGATCCGGTAGAATGCCCAGATATTCGCAAGCAGTGGAAACGCATATGACAGAGCGGTTGAAGTGAGAGTCGTATTAAGCATCCCGCCTTCTGGCGCCTCTCCGGGTGCTTGATGCCTTGCCATCAGGTGGCCAGCATAGCTAGTCCAAAGCCAAAGAAAGGTGCCGACAAATTCACCGCTGGCTGCGACCAGGTGTGCCTCTAAGTTCGAGAGTTCGCCATGATGGGTTGACATGATCTGGTCGCCGATCTTCACACTGCCGCGCGAGTTGTGCGAGCGTCTTGATTCTCTCGAGGTTCGACCTGAGAGGGGCCCCCCAGTTTCTAGATCGTTTTGTGTCATTGTTTCTTGGATGCCGCTGCTTCGGCGAGGAAGATGGTCGATGTGGTTCTTACTTTGTGTTCACATTTGAGGAGATGAGTTTGCTCTTTTATCCATTGAATTCAAAAAGCGTTCGTCATGATGACTATCGGGCAGTTTGGTGGATGGCCCACACTTCCGGAGAGGGAAGTGTGATGTAAATCAGAAATGGGTCATCGAATGTGTCAAACGAGATGTGCCATTGCAAAGAGCTCCTCGATTTCTGTTTCCCTCTGAAGACAGAAGAACAATTTGCTGATCAAGTCAGTGTTGAGGCTCACCGATGAGCCACATTATTTTGGTGAGTGACGCAAGGATATCCGTCCAGTCGGAGCGTTTTCATCAATTGGAAAATCTTGACCTTGCGATAGAGGCACAGTGAACTGTGGGCCTTTAACAGGGGCTTGCCTGGGCATAAGCGCTGATCGAGATCCGGTTGTGGAGCAGTCTGGTCGTGTCGGGAGAAAATGCTACGAGAAAGACAGAACCTCCCGGGGGGAAGGGGTCTCCAGTCGCTGAATGATAGAGAGGGTCAAACAGCACCCAAATTGGAGATACCTCATAGTGGAGGACATGGGGTCTGACGCCCGTTGGCCACGGCTGACATGTGGCATCACTTGCGTCATGTCTCGCAAAACAAGCATGTCTTGCTCGGGTCTACCCGTTTGCTACCTGCCTGCCTTGTGGTTCTCGGGCGAAACAAACAAAACATTCTGCTTCAAAGTCACTCGGTCGCCGCCGCCACTTCGGAGATTGTGGTCCGTTCCGCTGGCTGTGGCCCACTGTCGGGGCAAAACCTCCGTCCGAACTGGATGAAGATGACGGCTGCTGTACCCGTGAGTGTAAAGGCTAAAATTCCGGTGTCTTCTGAACTTGGTTCACATTGAATTTCAACAGTAACAAACCGTTTTTACACTGAATGTTATCAGTTCAATTTGATGATCCGTCATTGACTCGGCCACAGACTTTTGAGTTTCGCTCTCAATTGGATGAACTGTCACAGAGTTCAGACGCACCCTGAAAATAGGTCACTACGGGATTGGCTTCTTGGGTCGTTGGTTTCAACCTCCATTGTTACCATCTCTTGCCTTTCTTGCTTTTCAGTGGCCGGTTCAATAGTCTTCACCATCCAGGCTGTCATTCACTTGCGGTACGTCTTGAATGACCATCCCTGCCCCTGGTACCTAGTACCTTGAAGGCATTGTAGCCATTCAAACCCTTGTGCCCCACCTAGGGCATCCACCCCATAACCTCACTTCCGAAGCCTATGATCAACAACATCAACAGGCAAGATGGCCGAGCGGTCTAAGGCGCTAGCTTCAGGTGCTAGTCAAGTAATTGGCGTGGGTTCGAATCCCACTCTTGTCATCATGGCGGAGCTCGTGGGGGCTCCATTTTTGGCATTTTTGGTGTTTTGTTGCGGCGACTCGTCGTCTCATAACACTTGGCAAGAGTTGCCACAAGCGGCGGGGTGAAAATTTTGCGCAGAAACCACGAGAAACACAAAACGGCATACATGAGGGCCTGAAAATGTTTCTGAATCAAAATTGGGTATAAAAAGCGCGTTTGACTACGACAAACTTGCGGCTCCTCATTCGGTGGCCATATTGGTACGCTACAACGCAGCAGTGACAGATTCACGCTCAAGCTTCTCCTTCTCCCTCTTGGCATTCGCAATCTTTATACTTAGCTTAACAGGATTCGTGCCGGGTGTCTCGAAGATGTTGTCAATCTCCTCAAGGTTGAGCTTGCTCGTCTCCGGGAAGAGGTAGTAACTGACAATGACCTGCAGGAAGTTGTACACAATGTACACGGCCCAGATCTTGTATCCAATCTTGCCGACGCCAATGCCGATGCCGTAGCTGTGGATAACGGCAGCGATGGCCTGGAACATGGCGAAGAGACCCATGCCCTTGGCACGGAGCGGCAGAGAGAGCAGCTCGACGGGGTACAGGTTGTGCATCGTGGCGATGAATGAGGCGCTGCAAATCTGGAAACAGTAGATCCAAACGACGGTCAGGATAGCTGTGGACTTCTGGCCGCCGGTCACGTCGAACTGCCAGCTCGTAATGGTGACAGCGATTTGGGCAATGATGATGCTGATCAAGCCCGCGAAAATAAGCGTGCGACGCCGGAAGAAGTCAATGATCCAAGCTCCGAAGAGTGTGAAAACGAAGTAGATGGCAGTCAACCCGAGGTTGATGCCCAGTTGGTCGAGCTGCTTGGTGATGCCGACAGTCTTCAGCGCAGGCGAGAGGTACAAGCCGATGATGCCACCGCCATTCCACTGCTGGAAGACGGCATACACGGCAAGCACCAGAGTACGGTACCATACGCTGCGCGTGAAGAAGACGCGGAAATCCCAAGTCGCCCGGAAACCGGCCTTAGAAGTCTCGATAGACTCTTCGATCTGGTTGACCAGGATGTCGACGATTTCGTGATTGATGTCATTGTGCGTGGTCATGTACTTTGCAATCATCTCACGGGCCTTCTCTTTCTTACCCTTCATGATCAGGTAACGCGGGGACTCTGGACAGACGGTGTAAAGGCCGATGCAGACAATCAGGGGAAAGACGGCCTGCAGGAAGAAGGCGACACGCCACTGCCAGTCTGTTCCCTCCCAGGAGGTTAGACCCATCATGATGCCGATGATTCCAAGAGAACCGACTTGGAAGAAGGCACCAAAGACACCAACGATGCGACCACGAAGATGGACAGGCGCGACCTCGGCGACGTATTGGGGAGCTGTGCACAGCGCAGTGCCGAAGCCGAGGACGAGACGGCCGACCATGAGGCAGGCGAGGTTGGGGGCCATGGCTTGCATGATGGCAGCAATTAGAACGAGAGCGTTACCGACGAAGTTGACTCCACGACGTCCAATGATATCGGCAGTGGCAAGAAACGGGGCACCGACAAAGCTGCCAATTTGCATGAGGGCGTTGATGGTGGAGATGATGGGACCGGCGTCGGGAAATCCGTAGTAATCGTGCCATCGAGGGTTGGAGTTGATACTGCTGATCACACCCCAGTCGATACCGTAGCTGTTCAGGTCCGATAGTCAGCTTCATCTTCCATCATCATGTCGGTGCCTGTGTTTGATTGTTCCTTACCCTGCCTGGTTGGCGCCCATGATGAGCACATACATCAGGATGCGCAGGCCAGTTTTGGATCGCAGACTCAGAGCTTCGGCAGACTTGCGCATCACATCCTCCTCCGAGATTCGAGTAGCGGTGACGTCTTCGACGGCGACCCCAATCTTGTTGGCCTCGGCAACATCATCGTGGTAGACCACGCTGTGGTCCACTTCGTCTCGCGGCGCCATCTTCAGTAAGGCAAGTCAATGAGAGGAAGTATCTTGACGCGGGGCCGTAGCCTTCACAATTCAGGTCCGGGTCGACTTGGTATGTTGAGTAGAACCGATGAGTAAGAAGCCCGCCTGTCTGGGTCAAGGGATCAGGTTGCAGTGGCGCCCGGCGGATATATAGACTCTCAGAGCCTCCAGTTCAGCTCTGGCAAATAAGGTGGCATTCTCGTTTCTGCATGTTCTTTGTGCGTGTCCACGGAATGGCCTTCCGATGTGTGAGTCTCGAACCACGTCGAGGGATGCTCTCCCCAGACTTTTCATTGTCCACATGGTTCACGTGAGAAGCTCCCTGCATACCACTACATTGCCGTTCTCGTCCATCCGCCTCCAGATTCTCCCCAAAGATCCACTCTGAACCGAGCCGGCAGCGGCTTTGGTTAGACATGATTGGTCCGGCGGCTGTAGGCGACGCATCTCAATCAGACCAGTACCACACCATCCCGGGATGAGGGTGTTCGGGCTGCTTTGACCCGTGATGATTGGCTCCGAGACGACGGCCGGCCGGTTACCCCACACTCTCCGAGCCAATTTTCCTCAAATGATACGACTTCGAGCTGGGACCCTGGCATGTTCGTGGGTTGTCTGGGGTTAAAATCGTTCATGGCCGCTCCAACACCCATCGATCATGAATGCGGGCATCAGACGCTTTGTCTGATCATCAAATCACCAGCTCGACAAACTTGTCTCGCATACTGAGGGATCTTTTCCTGGACAAGCCAAGAGCCCAGGCGACCCTAGACCCCTCGCGAACTCGTCAGATCCAGAGACCGGCATAACGGCACGACGTTCCCAACCAGCCACTCAATAATCATGTCCCATCCAGAGGGCTCTTCGACATTCGGCTCCGGCCAGAGCCAACAGCAACCCCAACCCCTGCTCCTCCACTACGCGTCCCCCGCATCTGAATGGTCTGAGGCCCTACCAATCGGCAACGGGCGGCTAGGCGCGATGGTCCATGGGCGAACTCAGACCGAGCTTCTCCAACTGAACGAAGACTCGGTCTGGTACGGCGGTCCGCAGGACAGGACCCCAAAAGACGCCCTCCGCCACCTGCCGAAGCTCCGACAGCTCATCCGAGATGAAAAGCACGCCGAGGCCGAGTCGCTGGTGCGCGAGGCGTTCTTTGCGACGCCTGCGAGCATGCGCCATTATGAACCTCTCGGCACTTGCACCCTCGAGTTCGGCCACGCCGTCGAGGATGTGATCGACTATCGCCGATACCTGTGCCTCGAAACAGCTCAGACAACCGTTGAATATCGGTGCCGAGGGGTCTCGTACCGTCGAGATGCCATCGCAAGTTTCCCGGATAATGTGCTGGCGTTCAGAGTTGTCGCGTCCGAGGCTACTCGTTTCGTCGTGCGACTGAGCCGTCTTAGTGAGATTGAGTATGAGACGAACGAGTTCCTTGACAGCATTAACGCGACAGATGGACGTATTGTTCTCAAGGCGACTCCTGGTGGTCATAATAGCAACCGCTTGACGATAGCGTTGGGTGTGTCTTGCGACGATGCAGAGGCTTCCGTGGAGGCCATTGGCAATGCACTGATAGTCAATTCGACTTCATGCACCATTGTCGTTGGTGCTCAAACAAGCTTTCGAACTGAGGACCCCGAGACCGCCGCTGTGGACGATGCACTCAAAGCGTTGAGCCACCAATGGAGTGGCTTGGTTGAACGCCACCAACAGGACTATGCTGGTCTCTTCAATCGGACAAGTTTGCGGATGTCGCCCGACGCATGTCATCTTCCCACCGATGAGCGAATCAAGAACAGTAGAGACCCGGGACTAGTTGCGTTATACCACAACTATGGAAGGTATCTACTTATATCATGCAGCCGAAACTCCAAGAAGGCCTTGCCAGCAACCTTGCAGGGCATCTGGAACCCATCCTTTGCACCGCCATGGGGTTCGAAATACACCATCAACATCAACTTGCAGATGAACTATTGGCCAGCGGGGCCGTGCAGTCTCGTCGAATGCGCCATTCCCGTTCTCGAGCTTCTGGAAAGAATGGCCGAGAGGGGAAAGAAGACTGCGAGAGTCATGTATGGATGTCAAGGATGGTGTGCTCATCACAACACCGACATATGGGCCGACACAGACCCTCACGACCGGTGGATGCCGTCGACTATTTGGCCTCTAGGTGGTATTTGGGTATGTATCGACATCTTCGAAATGCTGCAATATCAGTATGATGATACCCTTCATAAAAGAGCAGCTGTGGTCTTGGAGGGAGCGATCGTGTTTTTGCTCGAATACCTGATACCCTCGGCTTGTGGGAGGTATTTGGTCACCAACCCATCTCTGTCTCCTGAGAACACCTTTCTCTCGGATTCGGGAGAGCCAGGTATCTTATGCGAGGGATCTGTTATAGATATGACCATCATTCACATCGCTTTCGAGAAGTTCCTCTGGAGCACTAATATTCTAGGTGGAGACAATCCGCTGAGGGCTAAGGTGGAAGAGGCCCTTGAAAGGCTCCCGCCTCTGGTAATCAACTCCGATGGTTTGATTCAAGAGTGGGGATTGAAGGATTATAAAGAGCAAGAGCCAGGCCATCGCCATGTGTCTCATCTGTTCGGACTCTACCCCGGAGAGCGCATCAGCCCCGCCAGGTCGCCAGACTTGGCTGCAGCGGCAAAGAACGTCCTCGAAAGAAGGGCTGCTCATGGAGGTGGACACACAGGTTGGAGCAGAGCATGGTTATTGAATCTGCATGCTAGGCTCCTAGATGCAGAAGGCTGTGGACAACATATGGATCTTCTACTCAAAGGTTCTACTTTGCCTAACATGCTAGACAGCCACCCGCCGTTCCAAATTGATGGCAATTTTGGTGGGTGTGCTGGCATTCTTGAATGCTTGGTCCAGTCGTCCATCATTAATGCCAATACAGTTGAGATCCGACTTCTGCCCTCGTGTCCGAAGGACTGGGCTCAGGGGCAGCTCACAGGCGTCAGGACGAAGGGCGGCTGGCTCGTTTCGTTTAACTGGCAAGATGGTGTGATTGAAGAGCCAGTTGTGGTTAAACCCACAGCAACTACGGTTTCCGAAGCTCAACTCATTTTCCCGGGAGGCTATCGGTCTCTCGTGCGAGCAGATCCTTCTGCATTTACACAGAAGGTCTTTGCAGACCAAGAGTAGAGAAAATAGAGAAGCACCAAAGATTTCTATCATCCATGAAAAGTGACACAATGACGCCTGAGTGCTGTGTGCTATTTGTGACACATAATAACCGCCGCCCATCTACGGGATTGCATCTGGTAACCCGGATTTCTCGTGGTGCTTCGCCTCAAAGAGAGGTTCCCACACTGTACAAGCCCTTTTCGTTGTCACGCCATTGGCCATCTCCGGTACAGGCAGGACGATAGTCTTGTTACCCGAACATTCGATTAGTTGGCCATTCAACTTCGAGTCTTCCAGGCATAGATTGTATGCTGATACAACTGTCTCGATGGGGGTGATGCTGCGTTTCTGGTAAGCCTCTACTCCTCAAGTTTCAAGGATGCCTTACTGCTCTGGCTTCGTCGCGTTGATAGATGCTTCCGGAACGGCACCTGTTACTACAATACCCGGAAGCACGGCATTCATGGCGATGTTCTCTTTCTACAAAACATCAGCTACTAAGATGCTTCAAGCACCCATGGCCAGATAGGAAAGGGGACATAAGCGGCGCTGCTGTCCGAACAAATTGGTTGATCTTTCAAGGTGTGGTTAGAAGGGTGGTTGCTAGCAGAGGATACCTTGAACCTACCGCGGCTTTGGCTCCGCAGTACTCAGGGAACGTTTGATGCGGATGAACCGACGCGATGGTTGAAGTCGCAATAATCTGTCCTCCAGGCACTACATTTCTTCGCATGAAGTGAATGGCAAGCTGAACACCGTACAAAAAGCTCTCGTAGCACGCCTTGACAGACTTCAGGGCAGGCTTTGGCGGTATTTCGTCTTTCCCTCTGTGATCGAAAATGTAAATCGAGCCACGATCGGAATGCCCTGCATTAGCCAGCAAGGCGTCCAGCCTACCCCATCTATGCCAAACTTGGCTGAAGACTCTCGCCTGGGCGTCATAATCACAGACATCTAGCTGGTAAAACACAGCGTTGTCGCCGAGCTCGCTAGCGACAGCAGTGCCGGCTTCTTTTTGGAGATCGCAACAAGCAACGCGCCATCCTTTGGCAACGAGGTCCGTCGCGAGGGCTTTCCCGATGCCGGACTGTAACACTGTCATCGCAAGAATCGTCAGGGTTTGTATCTAAAATCATACTCACAGCTGCACCGGTAACGATGGCGACTTTTCCAGTCACAATGTTGTGATCCATGAGAAGGGTCGAATGATGCGTGTAGATCTTCGAAATCCAAGGAAGAAAAGACGAAAAAAAGCCGACTTTCAAAAGACCAAGAATAAAAAGAAGATACAATTTCTCACATTTCGCGGCCTCACACCGCATCGATACTACGCTATCGGAGGGCAAGCCGACGTGATACGTAATGCGCGGTTATTTCCGACTGCATTTTCCACCAAGTAAATCATAACACTTCAAATTCGGAGCACACCGTAATGAATATCGGCACTTGGATTGGTTTGCTTTTTCCTACGAAAATCACAGATTCCCACCATTTACTGGCAAACATTGGCCAGTAATGAAGCTAGACCAGTCTGACAACAGAAATATGATTGCGTCCGCAATATCAGTCGCAAACGCCATACGGCCTTTTGGTATGGACGCAATTTGCGCTTTCCCAACGACGATGTTTGGATCATCCTTCGGAGCGCCAGCAACAGTAGCTTCGGCTAAAGGAGTATCAGTTGCACCTAGAGATCGTCAGTAACTCTCATGCGAACTCTCTGTAGGTTGAGCACTAAGCTGCTTACCAGGAGCAACCATATTCACACGCATCTTGGGGAAATCTCGTGCCCATGCACGCGTTAGGCCGAGAACAGCATGCTTTGAGGCAGTATACGCCGCCAGCCCAGATACCCCACGAAGAGAAGCACCGCTTCCGACGTTGACTATAGAGCCTTGACCTACGCTGCGAACTGACCCCGGAATGGTGCCTGGTGCTTCGATGTTCTCTTGATTCACCATTCTTTGCATCGCTTCAGTTGCCATGTTCCAAGTTCCGGTGACGTTGACGTCCATGGTTCGCTGATACATCGCGTCGGTTCCGATTTTGCCTTCCCAGCCCGAAACGCCCGCAGAGTTTACCAGCCCATCGAGTCGGCCAGGTATAGAAGTCAAGAATGACTTGCAATCCTCTCGATTTGTCACATCACATCCAAGTGTTACATGGCAGTTCTCTTCGCTGTTCAATTCATCTGAATTTTGGGAAGAGATATCGGCGACATAGACGGTCGCTCCAAGTGCAAGCAGTGTCTTGGCAACCGCCAGCCCAATGCCGGAACAACCTCCCTTCAAGACCATCTTAGCAAAACTTCGAGGAGTTTAGGATAGGAGACAAACCGTGATAGCGATCTGACGTCCGCCAAAAGAGAAACCGCCTTCCATGGTGTGTTGATGGTGATCTTGGCACCTCTTGCAGTCCTGTGCGATGAACTTTGTTGTCAAGGCATGATATCTACATCATGGGACGATCGGCAAAGGTCGTTCCCGTTACCTGCGATTGCAGATCCTATCTTGAATACAGGGTTCGGAGGTATACAATCCGACGGAGGGTTTGGGGAACATCTCGGGCATGAGGATGTCGGACTAAACCGCCCAAGCCCCACCCAGCAACCCCGCTGATTGTGACGCACTCACGCGCACAACTCCGACGGCTATCGGCCCCTTATCCGTGGATTGCCAGTCAGGGTGATTTAGATAGAAACTGAGAAACAGCATGTGACAGAATATGCATTCGTCCTATACGTATTTAGCAGTCTCTCTTATCTTGTCGACGGGCATCAACGTTTTCTCAAACTCCTCTACACCGTCTGTTCACTGTTTAACATCATGCCTCCTAAAAGAGCTTTAGTTACATACGCTGTGGATGTTGACGCATGCGCGAACTGGTATGCATTTTGGAACTTCAGAGATTACAGTATTCGGCTGACTGGAGATGACTTCATAGGATCAATACCAGGGACGGAACTAAAATCGGCGCAACCGATGTATCCAGGGGTATTTATGGGGCAAATGTCGGTACCGACCGCATGCTCAAGCTGTTTGCCGACAACAACATCAAGGCTTCCTGGTACATGCCCAGTCACACCATCCTGTCATTCCCTGATCAGATGGCGAAAGTCAGAGATGCAGGACATGAAATGTATGGCCTTCTTCGCAAGTTTGCACTTTGAGTCCCAACAATAGTCTGACACGCTAGATCCAGTGGTTTGCATGGCTACACGCACGAGTTCGTGCGGTTTCTGACCGAAGAGCAAGAGAGAAAGGTCATGGCCAAGTCCATCGAGGTCTACCAGAAGTTCACCGGCAAGTATCCCAAGGGATGGGTGGCCCCTGCTTGGGAGGTCAGTCCCAAGACCATGTCCATCTTGGAGGACTTTGGCATCGAGTACGACCATTCCATGTTGCATCATGACTGCCAGCCATACTATGTCGCGGACGTTCCCGATGAGTCGCTGGTGCACACCGACTACTCCAAAGATCCGGATACTTGGATGGTGCCCATGAAAGAGCACAAGCCCACCAAGGTGGTTGAGATACCTGGTTCATGGAACGTGGACGACTGGCGTACGTCTCATCTTCTTTCGCTCTTCTGAATCCCTGCTAACATTCGCATATGGCGCCAATGAACTACACCAGACGTCCTGGGACACATGGATTTGTCAATCCACGCGATATCGAGGTTCAGTGGAAGGATCAATTTGACTTCTTCTACAGAGAGTATGACACTTTTGTGTTCTGTGTCAGCTGTCACCCGCAGGTCAGCGGAAAGTCGAACGTCATGTTGATGCACGAGCGATTTATTGAGTATTTGAAGACGAAGGAAGGCGTTGAGTTCGTAACCATGGCCCAGGTTTGCGACGAGTTCAAGGCAGGAACGTTGCCAGGGGTAACCATCCAAGCCGGTGTTAGTTCTAGTGACTAGAGGTGTCTTTCTCAATCGGAGATCTCAAATTCCTTCAGCAACTCGATGTAAACTTTTGCCACGATGAAACGTTGTCAGCGGTCGTTCGATGTCGTGGATTTCACCAGCCCATCTAGTTCAGGTTGACCATTTCAAGCCAGCACAGGCTGACTACTCCCCACACCTTGGGCGGCTGGAACTACGATCCTGCAGAAAGACAGGGCAGATATGAAGCTTGAGTTTGTAGTTACGACGCAGCGGGGGGGGGCGCGCCGCGGGGGGGGGGGGGGGGGGGGGGGGGGGGGGGGGGGGGGGGGGGGGGGGGGG
>JAKMXC010000505.1:0-44752 GCA_025328345.1 Colletotrichum sp. SAR11_59 | reverse complement strand
AGGACCAGGTTGACTTGGGGGACTTCGGTTAGGACCGGGTGGACCATCAAGTATATCAGAAATCTTCATTTTGTTAATGAATATTTCCAAATAAGGAGTTATAAAATCTTCCACAACACCATTTATACCTAACCTAGTAACTAGCGCTAAAAACCCGGATAAAATACAGCTATTGACTTCTGTGGGATATATACCTAAAAAAGTTAATATCTCGTGAGGTAAAGGTGAAAATCTAAATAAACCAACAATAATTAAGCTAATTAAAGATCCTATTATATTAGGAGCAGTAAAGTGTTTAAAAAAAGACAAAATAAATTTATACATTTCTTATAATTACTTAATAATAAAATTAAAACTTAATAAATTAATGTAAATCTAATCCGTCTTTTATGTAACCCGAAGTTAACACTACGAACACTTGAGCTTGTATAAATGCAATACCTAATTCTAAACCAGAGAAAGCAATTATAAATGATAGAGGGATCAATCCTAAAAAAAAGAATATTATTCCACTTGTCATTATATTGTAAGTGAATCCAGCTAAGATATGTAATAGCATATGACCTGATAATATGTTAGCTGCTAATCTTAATCCTAAAGATATATTTCTAGCTAAATAGCTTATAAACTCTATAAGAACTAATAATGGTAATAAAGCTAAAGGACAACCAGCTGGTACTAATAATGAAAAGAATTTTAAACCATGTTTTTGGAATCCTAAGATAGTAGCACCTAAAACAATAGTGAAACTAAGGGCAAATGTTAAAACAAAATGACTAGTTGAAGCAAAACTGTAAGGAATCATTCCTATTAAATTATTTATTAATATAAATATAAATAAAGTATAAATAAAAGGAAAGTATACTTGACCACTTTTTGCATTTATTTGATTTACTACTATACCATGTATAGTTGCATATAATGATTCTTGACTAATAGATCAGTTATTGCTAACTAATTTATTATTATTTATACTTAATATACTTAAGATTAATGTGAAAACTAATCCAATTGTTAAATATAATCCTATGTTAGTTATAGATATATGTAAATCACTTAATATAGGTAAATCTATACTTAATAAATCTCTTATTTCAAATTGAGTTAAAGGACTGGAGATTTCTTTATGAAAATTGTTTAAACTTAAAGTATTCATATTATACTCTAAGCTTTACTTATAGGCCTTGAAAAAGCAGAGTCATCAGCCTATCCCATGGTCCCCCCCTCCCCCCTCCTCAATTAAGGCTTCGCCTTAACCCATTCCCCCCGTCCCTATAAGGGAATGGGGGACGGGGGGGAGGGGGGGAGAGGGAATGCAAGGATGGTAATGACGGTCTAGAGGGAATAGTCTGAGGGCAGAAGTAGGGAATGTATTGATCCCCCTTACCCTCGGCATACTTCTGCTTTATCCCTGCAAAGCATGCGAACCCCCGTCCCCCGACTACGTCGGGGGGAATGGGGTTATGGGATCAGAAGTATGCCAAGCAGACGAAGTACTGAACCCCGTAATAAATTATGGGGTCCTTAGAGACCATAATTTATTATATACCTAATTTATCTAATAAATTTACTATAAAAAGACGAGATACAAATAAAGATACTATTCTTGGTAATACGTATTTAGAAAATACGTAAGTAAGTAATACAATAATGGCAAATGCAAAAGTTACTTCGTTAATAAAATAAAAAGGTACTAATTGAGGCATGGTTTGATGATTATAGATTGTAAATACTTATATGTAATGGCGCAGTATTAATGTTTACTATAAAACTAGAGGATAAATTTAGGACGGGGTTTCATTACGGTGAAACTGCTGGCGAAGCATGCATGTATGGTTTCACCGACCCCTACCCATAACCCCATTCCCCTGACTAGGTCGGGGAGGGGGTTATGGCATGCATGCGACTACGTCGTGGTTTCACTACGAAGTATGGCATGCTTTGCGGCGAAGCCGAAATCGCACCCATGCTTAGCAGCCAGCCAATCAGCCAGCCAGCCATAACCCCGAACCCCTGACCCCCATTCCTATTCCCATTCCCTTTCCCATTCCCTTATAGGGACGAGGGACGAGGGACGAGGGACGAGGGACGGGGGGTATGGGGTTATGGGGTTCGGGTAATGGATTAGGGAATGAATCTTCCCCGTACTGTTTATATAAAGACAATAAATAATATTTGTTTATAGCATACTTCATTCCATACTGGCGGACCAGCAGTAATGGAATGAATGGTTAAACTAAAAACCTAGATTCGTTTATAAACTGTATATTAAGTTAACTACAGAGTAATGTAAAGTATCTAATATTAAAGAAGGGTATATTCCAAGTATAACAGTAAATAAAACTAGTATAAATAATAATGTAAATTCTCTTTTTGTAGTGTCAAATATATTTTCTTCAAAGAATTTAGTGAAAGAACCTCCAAATGTAATTCTATTAAACATATATATAGTATATGCAGCCGAGAATACTATAGATGTAGAACCTAATACACCTAATAAAGGTAATTTTTCTACCATACCATAAAGAGACATAAATTCTCCTATAAAATTTAATGTTAAAGGAGCTCCACAATTACCTAATGACAGTATAAAGAACAATATAGAGAATAAAGGCATAAGTTGAGCTATACCTCTGTATAAATATATCATTCTAGTTCCTGATCTATCGTATAATATACCTCCTGCACATATAAATAAACCACTAGATACAAATCCGTGAGCTAATCCTAAAGTAATACTTCCTTCTATACCTTGAATTGTATTACTAAATGCACCTATTAAATATACAGCTGCATGAGATACAGAACTATAAGCAATTAATTCTTTAACATCAACAGTTCTTAATGTACTAAAGCTTGCATATATTATAGTAATAACACCAATAGTATATACTATAAAAGTAAGATCTAATGTAGCTTTAGGTAATATCGGTAAAATTAATCTAAATATACCATATAAACTTAATTTTAAAACAATACCAGCTAATATGATACTTCCACCTAAAGGTGATTCCACATGAGCTTTTAATAGTCAATTATTTAAAAATATTGTAGGTGTTTTTACAGCAAATGCTAAAAAAATAGCCGCGAATAATATAAGTTGAGTAGTATAGTCGAAATTTGTTTTAAATAATGCATCAAAATCAGTTGTTCCCATTATAGAATACATAACTAAAATAGCTAATAATAAGAATAAAGATCCTCATACTGTATATAAGAAAAAGTAATAACTTGCTCTTACTTTATTACTAGATCCAAATAACCCTATTAATAAAAATAAAGGTGGTAAAATACTTTCAAAAAATATATAGAATAATAATATATCTGATACTAAAAAACACGCTAATAGTAATGTTTCTAATAATAATATAGTGTTTAAATAAAATTTAACATTTTCTTTAATGGAATTTCAATTAGATAATAAAGCAATAGGCATTATTATAGTTGTTAATAATACAAAATAGATAGAAATACCGTCTACTCCTAAATAAATATCAAATAATTGTACATTATAATGTTCTTGTACAAATTGGAATTGATTTGTACTTGAATTGAAAAATATATAAACAATAAAAGATAAGATCATATTAATACTAGAAGTTACTAATGCGATTTTTTTATAAAACGTTACGGCGGCTACGCCACCATAATTAGAGCCTTCATACGAAGTCAAACTAGATATAATAAATATACCTATAATTGGAATAATAAGCAAAAGAGATAATAACATAAATATAATCTAGATAACAAAAAACTTAAAAAGGTCTTACCGTGTATCATAATAGGAAATCATGATAATTAATAATAGATAAATATAATTTTGTGCGACTACGTCGCGGTTTCGATTCCATACCCCGACTACGCCCCCTCGGCTTCGCAGTCCCCCCCTCCTTCCTTTTTTCTCCCTCCTCCTCAATTAATTGAGGAGGAGGGAGGGGAGTCGGAGGTGGGAGGGGGGGGAATAAAGAGACCCCCTCATTCATTACGAAGTATGGCATAGCACTCCCGGGGGTCAGGGGGTGCTTTTGATCCCCTCATTCCCCCTGCGGGGGACAGGGGATATGGGAATGGGGGTATGGGGACGGGATCAGGAGAAGCCGGGTGACGGCTTCGTGGCGAAGCCGAAATCGCCGCCGTAAATCATATAAACAGTTAGTCACCACCATCACAATCCGTAATATCTGGCATCTCCGTGGCTTGTTTTTCTAAAACGTAATCTAAAGGTGATTGTTTACTATCCAATTTTTTGGTTGGATTATTATCGGAATAAGAAGATAATGGCCGTTTATTAGTCTCATCTTCACTAAAAGTAGCTTGCTCGCTACCCTCCGAACTTTCATCCTCTTGAGCTTGCTCGCTATCCTCCGAACCTTCATCCTCTTGAGCTTGCTCGCTATCTTCTAAAAAAGCTTTCTCGATATCTTCTTTAAAAGTTTTCTCGAAACTGAAACTTTCATCCTGTCCCCCAGAGGGGGATGGAGCTTGCTTGCTACCCTCCGAGCTTTCATCATTACTACTTTCCGAAGGAGCTTCATATACTGAAGGAGTACCAGGCAGGGTAGCTATACTTTCGTCTTCAGCTACTACCGCTATACCTTCCCTTGTCCTATCAGGTAAATTTGCACCGTATTCAAGAGCACGATAATCTAATTTTTCATTTCACTCTGCCTCTTTTCTGGGTAGATTAGAGTAATCCTCAGAATGATTTTTATCACTATAATCTTTTTGCTGATTTTCTTTTACTACAGCCCTTACTTCTTCTGAAGGAATATCCGGGTGAGTTACTGATCATTTTTCTACTATACGACTTTCAGCAATATTATTATGGCGATTAAGCTCTTCTTGTATAGAATGCTTAGTTTTAAATTTATCCACTTGATAATCAAACTCTTCTTTACTTTTAGATTTATCAACTATATTTTCAAAATCTGGATATCCTGGTTTGTGAAAAGAAGGTTTATTGTTACCTTTATCATATTTTTTTAAATCTTCTAATATATTATTTTTTGTATCTTGATCTATAGAATTATTTTGATCAGTAGCCATATAAAAACAAGAAGTAGAAAACATTTTACCTTTAAATAAATTATTCATATTGTCCCTTTAAAATTTACCCTATGGAAGGGATACAACTTTCGCGCCTGTCCATTCCCTTCCCCCCTCTCTCGGTCCCCCTCCTTCCTCCTCAATTCATTGAGGAGGAAGGAGGGGGGAAAAAGAGAGAGGGGGGAAGGGACGGCCGCGAAAGCTAAACTAACGGGGGGCTATATCAGGTTCTCTTTCGGGCGGTTACACCGCCAGCGAAGAATACATGACCGACCCCCACAAACATTACCCCGTCCCATTCCCTTATAGGGACGAACGAGGAGGTCAGTAATAAGGAATAAGTGATTCGAACACTTAACCCACCGTGTGTAAAACGGTTGCTCTACCATTGAGCTAATCCCTTTTATTTTTATTTTTGATGTAAGCAAATACATCACTAATAAATCCATACTATTATTTTCACCATCGCATCTTCTCCGTCCATACCCCCCAGTCCCTCCATACTTCGTCGACTGGGGGGGGGTATGGGGGGGTCAGAAGCATGGCGAAGCCGGTGTAACCGCAAAAGTATGCATGCCCAGCCAGCCGTAATCGGCAAAAATTATTATTATTAAATAAAATAGTCTAAAACCAAAAAAAATCATCATAAAGTTACTTAAATTGAAGTGTCGTTTAATCATTTTTTAGCGTCATATTTATATAGTTACTATTATATAGTTATATTCATTACAAATATATCAAAACTATATAACACACAAGGTAATAGTATGATAAATGCGAATAATAACGGTAATAATATAGTTCAACAGAATGACATTAATTGGTCAAAACGTATTCTAGGGAATGAAGCTCTAACTCATATAAAAATGAAAACTAAAAGAGAACTTTTCAGTCCTAAAATTAAACTATAATATAAACCACTTTCAGCAAAAGCACTTACAAAATTTTTAATATTGTTATATTCTGCAGAATATACTCAATCTATATCAAATACATAAGCCCATAAATTATTTATTAAGTTAAATCAGTATAATAGATTAAATCCTAATAAATAACCTCCTAAAAACAGTATACTTGTTAATATACACATTAATAATATACTACCATATTCAGCTAAGAAGAAGAAGACGAATACAACCGCAGCGTGTTCTGTCATAAATCCACTAACTAGTTCAGATTCCGTTCAATTCAAAATTATATACTTAAAATTATATAGGTTTAAATCTATAATTCTTTTTATATATTAAGTTATTATTTAAATATTTACCCACAGTAACCTTAGAAATATCTAAAAACTTAGCTAATTCTACATTATTATCAAACTTTTCGAGCCCGGAGGGCTATTAAACTACCATTTAAATCAAAAATCCCGGCGCAAGCTCACCGTTTAAATATTTATTTTTCTAGCGGAGCTCCTACGCCGTAGCTATAATTTTTTTAGTTTCCTCGCGGCTATGCCGAGTTTTACCAAACATAGGGTTTAATTCCCGACCCCCTGTCCCCCGCAGGGGGAATGAGGGGGTATGGCTTACTTATTAATTTTAATATTTCTTCACTACCCCAGGGGGGTCGGAGTTTTACCATACATAGGATGATTGTTTTTATCCTTATAATATTCAACCATTTTGGCTTTAGCTTCTTCCGTATGTTTATAACCTAATGAACTTGTTGCGTCCTTTTTAAAATTATAAAGAGTAGAAAAGTCAAACGCTTTAATATAACTAGTTTCTAAATTAGTTAAAGCTTCATGATTAATTATTTTACTTTCATAACTAAAATATTCATAAACAATTCATTTAAATTTATCTAAACCGTGTTTATCAAAAGCATGCCTGCCATATCCCTTTGGGATCAGGAGGCGTAAACTTCTATTAGATTTTTTATTATTTAAATGTTCATTAAGTCTAAGATAAAAATCTTTAGCACTACCTATATATTGATTACCATTAACAGTATTGATAAAAGAATAAATACCTCCTTTATTTTTTAAAACTTCGATCCCTTCATTCCCCCTGCGGGGGACAGGGGATAGGCAACGCCGAGATTTTATATAAGTTTTATTTTTTAAATTATCTAATACTAATATAGGTACAGGTTTTATATTTGTAGTGTTGTTTGAAGGCACATTAGATCCAGTAGCCCCTGACCCCCCCGTCCCGTTTTCGGCTTCGCACCCTCTCTCTTTATGAGAGAGGGGGTATAAGGGAATGGGGGGTATGGGGCTCGAATATAATCTTTTAGTTACCTTTGTAATATTATAAGTACCTTTATGGATATTTGTATAATAAGTATAATTAGAATTATGAGTATATAATTTTGAATTGTATTAATCTTATATTTTCATATAAGTCTGGACTATATCTTATTTAATATAATATGTTATATTAAATGATCACGTTTAGTCTCTGAAGATTCAACTAATTTATAGTTGCTTACCTGCTGATTGTCCTTGATTAAGGGTTTTCCAGCAATTTGTGATCTTTAAAGAGGCCAAATCTAACTAGCCTCTGCTAAATCAAATGGAGCTCTATTAGTTTCTGCTACAGAACCTATAAAAAATATTAAGAAAATAGGAAATATAGGTAATATAAGTCATACGGCTTTTTGAGCTTGTATATTAATATTTAAATTAAGACTACTAGTTATCATAATAATTAAAAGTATGGCTGAACTTAAAACTAATTCATAGCTAATTAATTGAGCTGTACTTCTAAGAGAACCTAAAAAAGCATATTTACTATTAGCACTTCATCCCGCTAATAAAATTCCATAAGTACCTAAAGATGAAACAGCTAACATATATAATATACCTAATTCCATATCATTTAAAGTTAAACCAGGTCCATAAGGTACAACACCGTAACCTAATAAAGCGAAAGCTAAAGTAATAACAGGACCTAAGAAGAATAATATAGTATTAGCTTGTGTAGGTGCAACATATTCTTTTAAAATTAATTTTAAAGCATCAGCAAAAGCTTGTAATAATCCATAATACCCTACAGCATTTGGCCCTAATCTTCTTTGCATACTTGCCATAGTTTTTCTTTCGGCTACTGTTACATAAGCTACTGCTAATAAGGCTGGCAACATTAATAAAACTACTTCTAATACAGATAAAAGAGTTGAAGTATAATACATTTATTGATAAAAAACTAGATTTTTGTGTTATAATTACTTAATAACAAGGACCACCTAGTTTATCTGGACTACTGCTGGCGTAGCATGCGAACCCCATTCCCCCGACTACGTCGGGGGAATGGGGTTATGGCGAAGCACCCTCTCCCCCTAATCTCTTCCATCATGGCTACGTAGTCGCGAAGCCGAAACCGCGGTTTCGGCTTCGCGACGAAGTATGGCTTCATTACGAAGTATGGCTAGCTGTAGTAGGATAAGTATGGAAGTGACTTATTAAAGTAATATAGAAATAAAAAATCTATAAAAAAATGCCCTTAATATTAAGGATTATATGATTTATTCATTAGTATATTATTAACCTAACAGAATTCAAAGTTTTTTCATTACGAAAAATGGACCCCAGCGGCCTAGCCTGTGCCCGCGACCCCCAAAGGGGGTAGGGCATACTTCATCAGCAGAAGTATGGGACCCCCTCTCCCATTTCTTGCTCTCCCTTTCCCGAACCCCATACCCCCCCTTATAGGGGGGGGTATGGGGTTATGGGGGTAGGGGACGAGGGATCGTAAGAGAAAGAAATAGGGAAAGAAGCACCCCCCCCCCTTCTCATTCCATACTTCGTAATGAAGGGGGGGGTATGGAAAGGGGTATGGCAGGCTAGATAGAACTAATCGTCCTAATATCTTTGAATCTATCTCATCCCAGATTCGAACTAAGATCGGAATATTAGAAGTATTCTGCTCTACCATTGAGCTAATGAGACTTATAATGTACTCTTAGTTATACTAGCTATATTTTTAGAGCATATACCATTCCGGCTTCGCTGAAGTATGGTCTTCAGGGGTCAGGGACGGAGAAGGATGTATGGTATATTCTATAAAAATACATAGAAACATTATATTTCGATACCGGCTGCTGTACTTCTTATCCCGGTGGAGGTATAGAAGTATAGCAGCCAGCAGCCATAATTTATTATCTTATTGATATTCCACTTTGTAATGGTAAACTTACAAAAGCGTGAGGTTTAGGTGGGCTACTTAAAGCTCATTCTAAACTAGGGTAACTTCTATTTAATAGGGCTTGTAAAGTATCAGTGTAATATTGTACAGATAATCAAGGATTTCTGCTTGCAACTTTACCTTCAACTAATTGTTTGTATACTACATATAAGAATAATCATGCAGCTACAACGCTTACAATAGATCCAAAACTACTAATTAGATTTCATCCTGCAAAAGCATCTGGGTAGTCGCTAATACGTCTAGGCATTCCTTGTAATCCTAAGAAATGTTGAGGGAAGAATGTTAAATTACATACTAACAAGTATGGACTATATCTTAATTATTTAATTTAATTAAATAATATCCTTCGTTTAGTCTCTGAGGATCCTACTCATAACGTGGCTTGTTATTTTGGTTTCCTGCTGATTGTCTAGATATACTTAAGATTTTTACTTTAAAAATTTAAAGTACTTAAGCTTTATGAGAGTTTCCAGCATACAGAAGGATTGGGAGGGGCTAATTCTACTATTTTTGTTTAGGTTGGGATTGTATTAATCACTCTTCGCCTTGAATAAGAATCGACTGGTTAGTGTCGATATTGTTTTTAATATAACTTCATCTTACTTTAAAATGTTGTTTAGTAGCATTGATTGACGGGAAAATTAGTTCTTCGCCTGTTTTATTATAACAAAAGACAAAGGTTCCTCCAATACCGTATTGAGGAGATAATTTACCTTTTAAACCTTTTCTAATATGGCTATTATTGGAATAATAATTTTTTATTCCCTCGCTAATAGCTTTTTTAGTTTCATCTGATGCAGTACTACCGAATTTTGGGTGACTTTCTTTACTAAATATTTCTTTTAATTTATTAATTGTTTCAACACTATGTTTATAACCAAATGAATTACCTGCCATAGTTAAAATATTATATTTAGGTTTGTAATAGTCTATTCACTTTTGCTCTAATTTTAAACAAATTTGAGGGTCTTGTATACAAAATTCTTTAATACCCAAAGAAAAATTTTCTAATCCATATTTTTTCATTGCTCTAAGTATTATTGATCTGGTTGGTTTATCAGAATTATAATAATAATAATAACTAACCATTCTTTTGGTTAAATTAATACTACTACCAACATATAATTCTTTAGTTATATTATTTATAAATACATATACACCAGATTTTTTTCTTAATTCTTGGTAAATAAGTTTTTTATCTTGTTTCATATTTTCAAAAAAAAGAATAAACTCTTTAGGGTCGAGAGGTGAACCTTGGTTCGGTGCGCAAGCTACCGAAAATTGATTAATAAATTTTTTACCTGTTACAAAAATTCTTCCTTTCACTCTAACCCCTATAAATAAAACTCAGAATTGAATTTTAGCTAAAACGATGTTATAATTTAAACCTAATATTTTGGGTATTCAGTAGTATCAACCACTAAACATTGCAAAAACTGCACCCATACTTAAAACGTAATGAAAATGAGCTACTACGTAGTAAGTCGCATTCACTCATATATTAATGTTTATATATACTATTTAATCTTTTAAATTCTATAATTTTATCAGTTAATTGTGAAGTATAATTAGGGTTTTCAACTTTAATATTATTTTCTACCTGTAATCCTTTTTGAAATAAATCATTTAATTCTTGACCCCGCGTGGTGATTAAACGATCAATTATACCTATCCTAGTAGAAACGTTAGTAGCAACAGAATCTGACATATTTTGAGGTATATCTATACTCATGTTACCTGCAGAATCTGTAATTACATTGATACCTGATTGAGTCACTAGATTATTAAATTGATTTATAAAATCGCTAAGCTGAGGTAACAATACATTTATTTCTGTAACAATCTGAAATATATCCATATTAGATTGGAATGTTTCAGTTACAAATAAATAAGGTTTAGGTATACAATTAATATAAGAATTATTTACAGACTGCCCGATAAAAATTGCAAATATTAAAGACAGTATTATATAATAAGTCATTTTTATTCTGTAAACCTTTATGGCAATTATTGCCATACATACGACACTGCTCACGCAGTGGATTGGACTATAACTTATCTAATAATTTAACTTAATAAACTTTCGATTGTCACGTTTAGTCTCTACGGATCCTACTTACTAATAAATTAATACAATATACTAATTAATTAGCTTTGGTTTCCACGGTATTATCTTATATGAGCTTACGCCTATATTTTACGCTTTAATAAAACATATAAGACTTCACCGTTAGCAAAATTAATATGTTAATTTTACCGAAAATGTATGAAATTTTCATGGTGACAAGACCACACGACACTTACTAAACAAGCTTTTTACTGAATTTCTTTAACGATTCTAGCTTTTCACCTAATAAAGGATAATTTGTACAATGAGTAATTATTTTTAATAATACCTCTTTCTTATATACCTCCAGAAAATAAAACTTACCATAAGGATTTCTAACTTTGTTAGTTACTTCAAAATATTGTTGAATAGCTTCTATCAAATAAAAATCATCATTTTGTCCTATTGAAAAAGAATGGTTATTGGTTTTTCTTGTCCCGGCGTAGCCGGGAATGGAAAAACAACCCTCAGCTTCAATAAAACCAGATAATCATGCTTTAAAATAAGCAGGTATATTCAAATTAGTCTTAGATTTTATAATAGTTAATTGTTGATTATATTTTAAATTTCTATTTAATAAATAAGTTTTTACCGAAGTTTCAGTTAAACATGTTTTTAAGAATGCAAGTTGACAGATTTTTTTTGAAGTTAAAGGAGGATAAGTATCATATATTTTTATAATTTTTTCAACTTCTTGCTTCTTATTAACTACTCAAATAACATCCGCCCCCTTTCCTGTAATTCTTACCGTTCCACCTACTATCTTGGCAATTTCAATTAACATATTATAATTAGATGAAATATTAGATAATTTAATAACTAATCTATATTGTAAAGATTGTTCACGTCAATGATTTACTTGAATACTTCCGTCTCCATCCATCAACCCTACTCAAAACATTTTTATATATTCATTATAATTATCTTTGCCGACTTTATCGCCATCACTAGAATTGTGGCTATTACTAAAATTAAAACTATTTAAGGCTGCGCAAGCAGCTAAAGCTCTTAATTTTTTAGTATCCATAAATAATAAACTAGGTATAATTATACCTAATAAAACCATAAAAACCGTATCGTGGAAAGCTATATCAAGAGATGCGTTAGCTAAAACTACACCACTTACGAACAAAAATTTATTTATCATTTAATCTTTCATAGCTAAATATGTAACTATTATAGCTACCTCCTATTCTAGCGTATTTTTTTATTGTACTATGGCTTATATTTAAAGCTTTCTGTGCGACCGTTACTCCTTCATATTTACACAAGAAATTTTTATTAATATCATACACAAATACTGCTTTTCTAATATGACTGTTATTATTTATATTTAATATTAATTCATCACATTCTTTTAAAGTTCAACTAGCTATAACAGGAGTATCTTCTATATTATAAGGCAGATTGGTAAAATACCATTCTCCTCTAAATATGCTTTGCTCTTTTATAGCTTCAACAATTGTGTAGGCGGAGCCTCGATGATTTGATTGAATTAATTTGGCTAAAGTTGAAACAGAAGGGAAAATAACTAATAATTGTTTTAAAGAATTATAAACATAAACAGGGTAAGCTGATTTAGCTTCTATAATTCTTACTATACTTTCTGTCGAATGACTTTTGTTGTAAAAAGGATTATTTTCACCCGTTAAAGCTTTTGATATTAAACTCTTAGTTATATCACTATGAACCCTATTTTTAGCTAATTTAGACAATAATTGTTTAGTCTCTTCTGTATGTTTATAACCTAAAGAAGAATAACCCTGTTTTAATACGTTATAATAAGGCATCATTGACGTTATATAATAAGTTTCTCTAACCGTTAAGCATTTTGGTTCTACATATTCTAAAATATGTAGAGTAAAATTAGATTGATCATATTTAAGTAGAGCTTTTACAATGGGCATATTTGCATTTTGTCTAGCTTTTAAAAAAGTATTATTAAGATAGTTTTTCATTCTAGAAGCTAAATTAATAGAACTACCTACATAAGAATGACCGTTTATCTTATTTATTAAACAGTAAACACCTGATCTCTCTTTTAGTTGTATTAATATAGAAGGTCTATCTTCTTTTAAATTAACATACGCCTTTAAAGGGGAGGCGGAGCCTACTAAATTTTTGGTGTTATATTCTTTATTATTAGAAGTAGAGTAACGGCGAACAATAGTATTCTTAAAATTAAAACTATTATAGGAATGATTTAATAAATTATCATTTCATGGACTATATCTTCTCGTAAATAAATCACGAGGATCACGTGTAGTCTCTGAGGATCCTACTAAGGTATTAAATACCCTGACCCAGAGGGTACGGTTTCCTGCTGATTGTTCAAAATTATACATTTTTACTGAACTTAAGAATCCTAGTAGTATAATTGTCAGAACTTCCCAGCATATAGTGATCTTTAAAGGGAGAGCTAAGTGGTTTATTAACCCTCCTATTGTAAACATAAATACAAATCCTAAAGCGAATAACATAGAAGGAGTTAATTTTATAGATCCTCCGTATGATGTAGCTAATCATGAGAATATTTTAATTCCTGTAGGAACTGCAATAATTAATGTAGCAGCTGTAAAGTATGCTCTTGTATCTACGTCTAAACCAACTGTATACATATGATGTAAAACTGTTAATAAATATTTTATATTTACCCTTACGATCCCGCCTGGCTGGCGAAGCATGCATGGATTCCCCATACCCCCCCATTCCCTTATAGGGACGGGGGGGGGGGTCAGGGGATCCATACTTCGTCGGGATATGGCGCAAGCTCGCCATGCTTCGCCGACCCCATTCCCTGGTTTTCGGCTTCGCACCCTCTCTCTTTATGAGAGAGGGGGTAAGGGAATGGGGGACGGGGGTAGAGTATGCTTCTTTCACAAAAAGTATCGGACTATATCTTCATCTTTTGGGCCTTTCCTGTTTTATTTGCTATACTATTATTTAAATTGATTTGTTTTTGTAAAGTTCTTACTTGTGATAATCCTTCTTCAGTTAAATGTAATTTATTAGACACTTGGTTATGAACAGTTAATCATTTTTCAAAAGAAAGAGCTTTTTTAGTTTGTAATGGAAATAACTTAAAGTATGCTATTACATCATTTAACACTTTAAATCCAGTAACTGTATAACGATACACATCATCAGTACCAGATCTTAATGTTACTTTTCCAAATCCAAATAATTCGTATATTTTATTTAGTATAAAAATATCTTTTTGGTCTAATATATAACGCATTTTTATAACATGACCTAATATATATCTAGAGTTTGCTGTAATAGATACATTAAAACATCCTTCAGCATCAGTAAACCCGGATAATCAGCCATCCTGTAGTGTAACCGAAACAGGAATATTGTTTAACTTTATAGTTTCAGAACCAAAACGATTATTTAAAGCATTAACTCATAGAGCTAGTTGCTTTATTCTATGGTTTTGAGCTAAATTTCCATTAAATAAAAAAGCTAAAAGTAAGATATGTGAAGGATTATCAACCATTCATCTATAAAAATCATTGTTTTTACCACTTTTTCCTACCCTCTTAGAGGGTCGAGGGAAATGTTTAACTACACCAATGTTAAATTTGTATTGTATTTTATGAAGTATATCACTTTCTTTTTGAGTAAGAACAAAACGCACTCTTTTACCTTCATCATAAGTTTGAATAGCTCCATCTCCTTCTGCAAACCCGATAAATCAAGTTAACCATTCATCAGAAAGATGGTTTCTATTTTTAAATAATGTATTATAATAAGCATGAAAAGCGAAAAAAGATGTTTCGCGTGTAGTCTCTGAGACACTCTGTTTGTTATCTTTTTTAACCTGATCCCCCTTTCTTAATTTCTTGCTCTCCATATCCCGTAAGGGATCGTCAGAGCAAGAAATAGGGGGATATGGCGAACCTTCGGCTACAGAATACAGGGACAGATTGTCTGCTGATTGAGTATAGCTAATTAGATTTTTACCATACAAGGTACTAATTAACACTAAACTGTTCCAGCATATAGCGAAATTAATTATATTCCTTATA
The DNA here is from genome assembly GCA_025328345.1 of Colletotrichum sp. SAR11_59. Lineage (NCBI taxonomy): Eukaryota > Fungi > Ascomycota > Sordariomycetes > Glomerellales > Glomerellaceae > Colletotrichum > Colletotrichum sp. SAR11_59. The sequence continues at coordinate 29,414 of JAKMXC010000505.1, read as the reverse complement.
TCACTATAAGGTGAAGCCATCAATATACAACTTCAAACTATGAATCCTAATATACCAATAGACATCATAGCGTAAACCCGAGTTATTGTACAGACTTTGACCCATATTTTAATCTAATCATTATCCCCATAACCTTTTCTAAGTATGCGGTGGCCTCCATTCCATTCCTACACCGTCCGGCTTCGCCTGGCATGCATGCGGCTTCACCGCATGCTTCGCCAGCCAGCCATCCAGCAGTAGGAATGAAATGGGTAGGAGCTCCTCTCCCCCCCATTCCCATTCCCATTCCCTTTCCCTTTCCCTTTCCCTTTCCCATTCCCTTAGAGGGACGAGGGAGGAGGGACGAGGGAGGAGGGAGGAGGGAGGAGGGACGAGGGACGGGGGAAGAGTAAAAAAAATATTGATTTTATATACTAAATCTAATCGTCTCCACCTGTATAATCAGGACCTGTTTCATTAACTAAATCTTCAGCCATTTCACTAGGTCTTTCTAAATTAGATTCGATCATTTTTTTTACATCTTGTTTATCTTGTCTACATTCTTTAACATTTTCTAAATGTTTTTCTTTTCATTCTAATCTTTCTTTTTCATATTGCTCTTTATTATTTTTATAGTATTCTCCTTTTTTTAATTCTTTATGAATTTCTTCTTCTTCTTTTCATAAAGCTTCTGTAACTTTTTTAAACCCGCTATTTTCTAGCTCAACTTTTTTAGAAAAATATGCGACTGGTTTTAATGGATCACTAAATTCAGCTTCTAGGGCATCAGCTCTATCATTTGAATTGTTCATAATATTCTGTCTACGACCTGAGTATTTACTAGAAATCTCTGATGCTTTTTTGGGGTCTAATAGATCGTATCCTGCTTCGACACGATCTATCATTTTGTCTTCGACTTCCCCATGTTTTTCCATTAGTTTGTCTATATTTTCTTTAGCTTCAGTTAAAAAAGTTCTTTCATTACCTGATCCCTGTCCCCTAACCCCTTCGGGGTTCGGGAAAGAAGGGTCCCCGGCTGGCGAAGCATGCCCCCCCTCGTCCCCCGACGTAGTCGGGGAATGGGGTTCCTCATTTCCCGACGTAGTCGGGACAGGTAATGGGGGGGCGGATTCGCCGCCGCCTGATTCCGCTGCTAACTCTTCTTTTTTCTCTTTTTCCAACTGGGCTTTATAATTTTCTAATTCTTGGTGATATTTGGCTGCATCCGCTAGAATTTTATCTACATCCACTAAAAAAAAACTAGAATTAGAAAATAATTTGTACTGGAAGAATCTAAATGCAAATTTGTTCGGCGCCGCCATTCCATTATAGGGACGTGAACGACTATAATTAAAATTAAATTTAAAAAATAATTTTGTAGCTTTAATTTAAGGGTGGTGTCATCACAGTGAGTGCCTAATAAATCAGTAACTGCCTAATACATTGGTTATTAAAATTAGGATACCGGGATATATATCCTGCTCTAGTACTAAAAGTTGTGGAATCTAGAGGGATTTTGGTCCTCTATATCTCGTCAATTTATCACCTTATTTGCACCGTTAGTTAACAAAAAAGATGGCTATCATAATCCCATACTCCTGTTCCCGGCATAGCACCCCATTCCCATTCCCTTATAGGGAGGAGGGACGAGGGGGTCAGAAGCATGGACCCCCTCTCTCGGTCCCCCTCCCACCTCCTCAATTCATTGAGGAGGTGGGAGGGGGGAAAAAGAGAGAGGGGGGAAAACCCATGCATGCTTCGCTAGCCAGGCGAGAAAAGGCATACTTGTATGCGCAGATAGAGGGGATAAAGCTGCACTAAATTCAAGCCCAGACTTGTGACCTAGGCTCTTAAAATAAAAGGGGATCGGTCTTCCAATAATTGTATTATTAATATTGATTTATAAAGAAATTCTGAATAAAGACACTCAGGTCGTTAGTTTACACTAGGATATACAACTGAAAATATTTATAGTAAGGGGGCTAGCCCTACTATCTATATCCCGTTCCCGTGAAGAACTTATGTCAATCTGCATAATCTTTCGCTAACTAAGACCGTTGTGGGAGCTTCTGACCCCCCCCCGTCCATTACGAAGTATGGACGGGGGAATGGGGTCAGAAGTATGCTAACTAAATTAAGTAAACCAACTAAAAGGAAATTAAAATTTATCCGGTCCCTCATACCTCCCCCTTTCTTCACCCCCCATAACCCCATCCATGCTTCGCCAGGCAGGGGTTATGGGAATGAGAAGGGGGAGGGGTATATGGTGGTTGGGTAGAGGGCCGGAGGATGATAGTTAAAATATTAAAGGGGGGCGGGTTTCGAGTTCCGGTACTGATCCCCACCCTCCTCCCCCCATTCCATTACTAAATAAGGCATGGGGGATAAGGCGAAAAATTAACCAAGGTAAAATAGACCGATAACAAAAGATAAAGTTGAAGTTAGACTACTGCTGGCTACGAAGTCGCCTGCGAAGCCGCCGAAACCGCATGCCAGGAAAAATTAATTAACCTAAACCAAGCCAGCATGCTAGCATGTTGGCGACGTAGTCGCAGGCTTACGTAATATAGAAGTATAGTATGAAAGATATAAAAATTGAGAGCACTAGCAACGGTGGTGCGGGCGGCACCGTAACCGTAGCGTAGCATGAAAAGATAAAGTAGGTTATAACAAGGCTCGGCTACCTCGTACTTATTAAGTTAAAAAGTAATAGAACAACTTTCTGGTTTATTCCTATAATTTTTCTGTCTCCATCCATGAAGGCTTCATTCCCCTGTTTTCATTACGAAGTATGGCATGCTTCGCCGACCCCATTCCCCCCCCCCGTCCCCTCTCTCTTTATGAGAGAGGGGAATGGGGGGACGAAGGGAATGGGGAAAGAAGGAGGGGTAAGAAGTATAGCAGCCTGCCAGCCACCAAGACAGATTAAACCAGTTTAAATTAAAATATTTCATGCTTTATTACGAAGTATGACTGCGACTTTTGTCCCATACCCCCATTCCTGGGCATACTTCGTCAGCAGAAGTATGCTTATGACCCCCTCATTCCCCCAGGACAGGGGGTATAGGAATGGGGTAGGAATGGAGACTACGTAGCTGGCAGGCTTGCTCAGCCTGCCAGCCAGTCAGCGGGGCAATGTATAAGCCAGTATATCACCTAAAGCACTAGATCGAGCTGGATACATATGTACATTACTTAATACATACATATACCTATACAATTATTTAATAATTCTTAATAAAAATTATAGTAATAAGAATTAACCTCTTTCAAGGCTACTTAGAATACACCTTACCAACAGATAAATTACCTGCGGCAGTACCGTCTACTCGTTGCTCTTTTATCCTATAAACTAAACTGGTTGGGGTCAACCATAAATAGGAACTTAGATCCGCGATCACCCATTTACTATTTTTGTAGTTATAATTAGGATTGTTACTATATCTTGCCAAATTACTAGCAAGCCCTTTCAAAGTTACCTTTGATAGTTAGTACCTAATTCTTTAGGGCTTCCCCGGAGTTTGATACTGTAATGAACTTAATAATGAAGCTTGCTAAAGGCTTCTTAAATTCCTATGTAACCAAATATAGATTTATTTGAGTTAGCTGAAATAGTTGTACTTATTATACCAAAACCTGGTATAATTAATATATAACAAATATTTTGGCTAAGTAAACAGTATTAATATATAATATCTGTTTAATCTTAGCACTCAAAAACTTTTACATTTTTGTTAGGACTCTATCTTAAACTATAGTATTTTTCTTCGTGACGGTTTATAAGTATTTTTATTCTTGATATCTTTATTAAACCTTTTTCCGTTAAATGTTCTCTATTTTGTATTAATCTATATACCTTTCTTCATCTTAAGTAACTTATATGTTTTCTAGATTGCAAATTATATCTATCAAAGTAATTAATAACATTTTTAGCTACACCGAAACTAGTAGAACCATAATAATAGGTGTCTTGAGATTTTCTGTACCCAATATTACCACCTAAATAATCTTTAATTTTTATTAGTAAAGTATTATTTTTCACCGAAGGCCGATCTATTTGGTAATTTAATCTTATTTCTGGTCTATTTCTGGTTGAACGTTCAACCTTCTTAATTTGAAAACTAGCATCTGCATCAGAAAATCCTGCTAATCAATGGTTATCAAAATCATTAGTCTTATTCATAGTGAAGTTAATATCTATATTTTTATATTTTGGATTATTTATTATATTATTAATTACTTGATTAAATTTACTTTCTGATCTTAATTTACCATTTATTAAGTTAAGAATTCTTAATATTCCTTCTCTTTTAGATATAATTAAAAGGTATGCATTTTTATCTTTGATTTTTTTTACATTACCAAAACCTAATAATTCTTTTAGATTATAAGCAAGAAATGCGTCTGGTGCACTAAATACTATTACTAGTTGTTGGGCACTACTAAAGTGACCATCACCGTCGATTAATCCAGCTAAATAATGACCTAGCTGATTATCATTAAGAGGTTTTTTATGTTTTGGTACGTGTATAGATACTTGTTTAACGTGGTCTGAAGATACTATAGTTTCATTGCGTATAGTCTCTGAGGTTCCATAAATAACTATGTTACCTGCTGATTTACTTATATATTTTAAAATTTTTACTATGTCATTAAAGATGGAGTATTTAAAACTTAAAGTGGTCCCAGCATACAGCAATGTTAAGAGGCCTATAACTTTAACCTCAGGGTGTCCGAAAAATCCATTTCTCCAAATTTAACTTCGCATAATTAATGTTCTCTTGTTAAATCCAGGTACCAGTAGATCTGGGCTTGTGTATATACACACTAGTACTAGTGTGTATAATAGGAGAAACCGACTGTACATTAAGTGGCATTTCAGCCACCCACCAGTGAACCAGTCTGTAGCGGTCACTTAAATAACCGACGGTCTTAAAACGAGAAATTTTATTGACCGTTAACACTAGTATTGCTAATATACATAACTAATTTTCCTTATATATTTAATATGAATAACAATATAAACCGGATAGTTTATACATTATTCTTAAGAGTTGCAATTAGTAATAACTGTACATTAACTAAGTATAAGGTATATTCTACCCCGAACCCCATACCCCCCAAAGGGGGGTCAGGGGTTATGGGGTTGGCGTAGCCAGAATATTTGCTCTTTTAGATCTTATAACTTTTTACATCTGTCTTAAGAGCTTCATAACTTGCACATTAAACCTTTACTTGTTTTCCCTAATACCTAATCAAATTTATTTATTAATCTTGATTTTTCTATCATTTCTACTCTTTTAATAGGATCTAAATGATTTTTTTTTAACAATTCTTTATGCATTTCTTTTCAAAGTTTATAGGAAATCAATTTTTTTGTGTATAATGTATGATTATCATAATAATGGAATATATTTTTACAATTTTCTACTCCCCCTATTCTGTATTCATTTACATTATCTGCACTATGTTTAGATACAATCCCTGCTTTAAATAAAACGCATAAATGCTCTAATATTATCAAATTTTCATCTCATTTTTGAGATATATTAAAATTAAAACTAAATCCTTTTGCGCTGTGCCGACCTATAGAACAAGTAAAACAACCTTCACCGTCTGTAAACCCAGCTAATCAACTATCTTTTAAACTAGGTAGAAGATCTCTGTGTTTTACTTCAACAGTATTTAATTTTATTCTACCTTTAGAGACTCAAGTATTAAAGCCTTGAACAAAATTGTCGAATCTTGTTTTTCTGCTAGGTAAAATAATATTACCATTAAATAAATGAACAATTATTTCAATTTCCCTTTTATTTTGTGTAACAAATCTACTAACATTTGCGGATTGAGGTATAACTTTACCAAATCCTAATGTTTCTTTTATGAAATGTAGAATTTTTATATCCGCATTGCTTTGTGTAATCACAAAACAAAGATCACCTCTATTATTTACAATGAAGGATCCTTCACCTTCAGTAAACCCTATAAATCAACTTAAAAATCTAGTTGACGGAGGAGTTGTTTGTGGTAAATATAAAGCTAATTTATCATAAAAGTTAGAAAAATTAAAATGGTTTGTACCAGTACTATAATTAGATTTTAGGAACCCTATGCTTCTGACCCCGGTCATGAGGTTATGGGTTATAAAATTGTAATAATTAGTTTGAGCAATAAATGTTATTAAAGAAAAAACCAAAATCGGAATAAAATATAATTGTTTATAGGTATTTCTTAAGAAAAGATGTTGGTATAATATAGGATCACCTCCACCAGCTGTTTCAAAGAATGATGTATTAAAATTTCTATCTGTAAGAACCATAGTGATTCCTCCCGCAAGTACAGGTAAAGATAATAATAATAATACAGCTGTTATAACTACAGCTCATCCAAATAAAGCTAATTTATGTAATCTAATACCAGGTGTTCTCATGTTTACAACTGTAGTAATAAAGTTTATAGATCCTAATAAACTACTTACTCCAGATAAATGTAAAGCAAATATAGCTAAGTCAACACTAGGTCCACTATGACTTTGTAATCCTGATAAAGGAGGGTATAAAGTTCAACCTGTACCAACCCCCCCTTCTATACATGCAGAGAATACTAATAGTATTAAACTAGGTGGTAATAGTCAGAAACTTATGTTATTTAATCTAGGGAAAGCCATGTCAGGCCCACCTACCATTAAAGGCATAAGGAAATTACCAAAACCCCCTATTAATGCTGGCATAACCATGAAGAATATCATTAATATAGCGTGCGCTGTTATTATACTATTATATAATTGGTTATCAGAGATATATTGAACACCTGGTCCACTTAATTCTAATCTAATTAATACAGAGAAGGCTGTACCTAATAACCCAGAAAATAAAGCAAAAATTAAATATAATGTTCCTATATCTTTAGCATTAGTAGATAAGAATCATCTTTCAATACCCATAGATATCGAAGATGTTAATTTACTATATTGCCTCTCGCCTTCTTCTTTGGTCAAAATTTGGTTTCACCAATTAACAATTGTTAATTGGTGATGAAATTACTTCTGTATTTATTTTTTAATATATACAAAGCAAAGTAGTTATAAATGATAAGGGTGTAATTTGATAAAAAGACTATGGAGGAATCGAACCTCGTACTTAAGATTTGCAGTCAAAGTGTAAACCATTTACTTCATAATCTTTATGGCGACTACGTCTCCATTCCCATATCCCCTGTCCCCCGCAGGGGGAATGAGGGGATCAAAAGCACCCCCTTCTCATTCCCCGTCCCATTCATTACGAAGTATGGCAAAGCACCCCCATTTCTTTCTCTCCCTTTCCCGAACCCCTGACCCCCCCCCTTATAGGGGGGGTATGGGGTTATGGGGGTAGGGACGAGGAGAGAAAGAAATGGGGTCACAAGCCGTCGGGGGACGAAGAAGGGAACGGGGACCGCATCCTCGAAATAAGGGGGGGGTGAAGAAGAGGGGACGGAGGTGCATGGCATGATATATTTTGCTTTTATCCTTGGTTGTGTTATCCAAATATGTCACTAATAAATCCATAACCTCGTTGCCATACTACGTCAGAAGTACGACGGTTTCTGACTACGCCGGCTGGCGGTTTCGGCTTCGCAGACGTAGTCCCCCCCCCCCCCAGACTACTGCTGGCGGTTTAGGGGACAGAAGTGATAAAGTAATAAATCTCTTTACATTTATACTGCTAGGACAGATATATTGGAATCCAACCAATATCTTAGGATATAAATCCTATGTAATAGCAATTATACTAAAATCTGTTTATTATACAAGAATTGTTAGATTTTACTACGAAGTATGCCGGAGGCATACTTCTGATTCCTGACCCCCCCATTCCCTATACCCCCTCTCTCGGTCCCCCCTCCCACCTCCTCAATTCATTGAGGAGGTGGGGGGGGGGAAAACGGGATGGGGGGGGTCAGGAGTCGGGACAGGGGGGCTTCGCCGTAAAAGTATAAAGTATATAGTTCATAATGCTTTTTATTAAAAATAAAACCTTATTCTTCTTCAAACATTCAATTAGCCTCTGACATAATGTCTTCGGCCTCTAGACCTCTTGAGTTAAGGTCTGGATTAGAAACTTCTGATTCTTCTTCGGCCTCTAGACCTCTTGAGTTAAGGTCTGGATTAGAAACTTCTGATTCTTCAAACATTCAATTAGCCTCTGACATAATATCCTCTACTTCTTCATATTCTTCAAATATTCAAAGGGACTGTGACATAAAATTTTCAACCGCAGTATTATTTTCATATTCTTCAAATATTCAAAGGGACTGTGCCATAAAATCTTCAGGGCCCAAATGAATTCATGAAAAATATAACGCCATTTCCTGTAGCATAAATGGGGCTGAAGGTGAATAGCGTGGATGTACGTTAAACCACCCTAAGTATAGATGAGTCCTCAGATTATCAAGAGGTAATTGAGGCAATATTCAACTGTTATGGTCTATAATACTCTTTAGATAGTCATGTATACCCTCATTGATTAGATACAAAGTACCATCACCATACATATTTAGCTCTACTGAGATTAAATTTGCAGAACTATCCAGATAAGTATCTCGGGCTAGATTAGCTCAATACTCGTATGGCATAATTTCTAACATTCGTGGGTAAATAGACTGAAAATTAAAAACATTCAAATTTAAATATTCATTGAAATTCAACGTTACATTATTACTATATACCGTTAACGCATTTATTCTTTGCGCTAAAGTTACCGGTGTTATATCGCCATTCGAAAAATCATAAAAAAAAGGAGGCATAATCTGTCCAAACAAAACTGGAGGACTAATAGCTTCCATTGCTCCATTATGAATATGTTGGACAAATTTTCTGCTTGCAAATTCCACCTCATTAAAGTGAGAAATTATAAAAGAATCCTGACCTGAAGGGTAGAAAAGAAAAATTAAACCTTTCTTTAAAATATGGTTTAAGAAATCCAAACTATTAGATATATAAAACAAAGGGTCAAAATCAAATGATGAAATAAAGCTTATTACTGAAAATATACTTAATTCAATATATAATAAAATACTAAATACTACTAGGAGTATTTTTAATCATGTTCAAGACTTATTATTATTTCCTGGCTTGAATCGATGAACTAGTACTTATATATTTTGCAGTATTTTCTACTAAACTAACAAAAGGTACTATAACTAAGAAGTATGAGAAGTATAGAACTGTGGAGATTTGCCCTAATTCTATAAATGGAGATTCAACATGTTTAGCTCCTAATTGCATTAATATTAAGAAATTAGCTACAAATACATAAAAGAATACTTTACTTAAAGGTCTAAATTGGTAACCTTTTGATTCCCCTAAATCTGTATAAGGTAATGTTAATATAATTAATATGGCACTAAACATAGCAAGAACTCCTAATAATTTATTAGGGATAGATCTTAATATAGCGTAGAAAGGTAATAAATATCATTCTGGAACTATAGCAGCTGGAGTTTGCATAGGGTTAGCCATTATATAGTTATCACTATCTCCTAATACATTAGGCATGAAGAATACAAATAGGCTTAATCCAAATACAAACATAAATATAGTAATTAAATCTTTAAATAAATAGTAAGGAGCAAAAGGTATTCTATCGTAATTACCAGAAACACCTAATGGGTTACTTGATCCTACTGTGTCATGTAAAGCGATTAAATGCATTAAAACTAATGCAGCTAATACAAATGGTAATACAAAGTGTAAAGCAAAGAATCTGTTTAAAGTAGCGTTATTAACAGAGAAACCTCCTCAAACGACAATTAAGAGCTTGCGCCTCGTATAACATTTAAATTATACCTTACTTTGTTTACAAAGTATTTAGACTATATCTTAAACCTAAAGATTAGGTTTTGGGGGTATCGTGTCGAGCTTATTGTTGGTATTACTCACTCGTTAGTCGTTGAACGCTTTTAATCCTTTTAATTATACCGAATTAAATTCCGCTACAAATAATCTAATAAACCGGAGGATGTTTATTAAATGTTCTTGTAATTTTCCCCATTTGCCTCTAAAACATCACTGTTTTAAGGAGCCCGTTACAGTTATTAATTTATTAATATTATTATTATATTTTCTTTAAGAGGGATAATTTAATTTATTATACCTAGAACTAACACGCAAATTATTAAGTCAGGTTGTATATTGGATATATTTTAATCCTATTAAAGGATGTAGACCTGAAAATGAAAAAAAATTTATAACTTTTTGTATATCAGCTTTAGAACTAACACCGAACTGACTAAAATTATTTGTGGTATCTATTTTTCTATTTGTATTAAATATTAATTTAAATGCTTCAAATAAATTAGTATGTAATCTCTGTTTTAGTTGATAACAACCATCATTATTGCTTTTTATAAAAAAAGAACCTTCTGAACATGTAAATCCTACAATTCAATTTTTAAAAAAATGTAATAATATATAATCGGCAGGATTATCCGGTAATTTAAAAACAGCAGGAATAGATGAAGGTATTTCATTATACATCTTAATATCTTTTTCTAATATATACATGGATAAATTAAATTGATCTATTCTAGTATCAGTTAAGAAAAAAATATTATGGTACAATAATAAAGGAAATAAGACTTCTTGCAGATCAGTTCTATTAATTACTAATTTACATGTTGGACTTCTTAAATCTTTATAAATATTTATCTTACCTAATTTTAAGACAGAATGAATATATTCTAAAGTAGATAAATCATCTAAATGTAATGATATAACTAATTTCATGGTTATATATCCTTTTGGTGTTTTACTTATTTGAAAATAACCATCTCCATCTATTAGTCCTACAAGAAAACTTAAAAAAGATGGAGGAATTGATAAGTATTCTTCTTTATTCATTCTTAAAGCTTTATTACTTTTTTTTAAAGCATTCTTATTAACAATACCTATAGTAGGTAAAGAAATGCTTTTAATTTGCTGATAACCTAATGGTCCTAAAGAAAATAAAATAATAACAATCATTTCTAAATTAATTACTGTATTGTTTGTTGACTCAACGATATCTTGTCCAATTCATGGGATAGCACTTATAAGGTTAGTAATAACTGTTGCACCTCATAATGACATTTGCCCGTAAGGTAAAACATACAAACTTATTTATTAGTTTTATCGATAAAATTTTTATTAATTCAAAACATATGACGAGAAAGCCTAAAGCTTGGTAAATATACCTAGTACCCTCTGTTTTCCCCTTCAACTGCAATTTTTATAAGAGTTTTGCTAGAAAAAACACGTGTTGCACGAGTCTCTGAATAATAAATAGCGATAGTAGTAAGACCAAGGCGATATATCGTACTTTCATATTCAGTACCCCTTACCATATTATATAATCTAGCCTGATTTTGTAAAGTAAGATGGCCCGGGTGATTTGGAGGAAAACTTGAATAAGGTATTTGTTTTTTAAAACTATTATGAAGAATATCGTTATGATCAGATTGAGCCCTTAGTCTTGTACTTAAATCTCTATCTACCGGAGATTTTTTTTGTTTTGGACTATCTGAACTAGTTAAATCTATAGGATTAGGTATAGATCCACTTTGCTGCATAAATAATATACCTAACCCTGTTATAGCTAAACCAAAAATAAGTATTCCTCCATATAAGTAAAAAGTTCAATCTAGAGAATAATCTGGTAAAAATTGGCTGTTTGTTAAAATCATCATGTTTTTTTAGATATTTTTTTTTTAGGGTGGTAGTCGGCTTATAAACCCACTTTACCTTGCCGGTGCAGTACATCTGAAGTACCACCACCATCACAATTTTAAATTTTAGAGATATTTAAATATAATAAACCATAATAACTTTCAATTTGTTATTATGTTAGTTAAAGTAATTTAACTAAAAGTTCCGACTGTACATTAAGCAGCATTTCAGCCACCCACCAGTGACCCAGTCTGTAGCGATTATTTATATAACCGACGGTCTTGTCTTGGTAGATTTTAACCGTTTTCACTAGCATTGCCAAATAATCAATTTAATTATTCTATATCCTCGTCAGGATATACCACTTTAATCTAAATTTCTTTATAAAAATTGCAAATAGATTTTTACTTGTGGGACTATAACATATATTCTTTTATTTTAATTTAACAATTCAACGTTTTTTTAATAGTTTACTTTCACTTTTTAACGCTCTATATATTGTTTTAACACTACAGCTTAAAACTGTACTTGCTTCTGTAATAGATGTATATTCTCCGTAAACAGTATCGTCTTTATTATATAATACGATAGGTTTAGAAGCCTTTTTCATATTAGATATAGCTTCATTGGTAAAAGTTCTCGGTAATCTGTTTAAAGCTTTTTCTCTTATTTTTTGCTTAGTTTCATCACTAAATAATTTTCCCCTGTTAAGATTTCCTATTGCTAATCTACGTTCTTCACTATAATTAGCTTTCATTTTTATACGGTCTATTTCAGTATGTTTATAACCGAAACTATTACCCGCTTCAGTTAGTATATTATAGTTAGGTAACAGAGATTTTAAATAAAAATCCTCTAAGTCTAACAAATTTTTATTGTTTTCTTTAGTAATTATTTCAGGAAATTCTTCTAATACAATAAAAGCAAAGTTCTCTAATTTATATTTTTTTACCGCGAGTTTAACTATTTTACTTCCACTCAAACCTATTAAATGTCTATGGAATCTGGAATATATTTTATTAGTAGAAGCAGAACCAATATAATAATCCAATGTCATTAGGTTAAGTATAAGATATATACCACTTTTACCTTTAGAATACTTGTTTATTTTATTTTTAGTTTCTTCTAAATCTAAGTTTTCATAACATATAACAGGATTTAATGATTTATCTGATAAAAAGTTCTTTAATTTTATACTATTATCAACTTTGGTTGAAGTACTGTAAAATCTAGCTTTTTCGACTACGTCGCGCAAGCTTGCCGGCTTTTTACCTCCTCCGAAGTTGTTGTTGCGGTTAAATTTATTTTTAGGTATTAACCCAGAATTAATATGTCATTTTGGGCTATTGTGATAACCCAAGAAACCTATACCCATCATAGCTACAAGAATTATAGCACCTATTACTCAAACTAAAGTTCTAGGAGCTCTGTATGAACCGTAATACATACCTCTTCCTACGTGTAAGTAAACTAAGAAGAAGAAAGCAGAAGCTGTATTACTATGTAAATAACGTATTAATCATCCATTATTTACATCTCTCATAATATGCTCTACAGAGTTAAAGGCTTCAGCAATGCTTGGATTGTAATGCATAGCTAAAGTTACTCCAGTAACTATTTGTATTCCTAAACAAACTGCAAGTAAGGAACCGAAATTTCAAAGATAACTAATATTAGTTGGTTGTGATGTATCTATAAGATACGAGTTAGCTAATTTTAATAAAGGATGGCTTTTTAATATTCTCATATGATTAAAAAATTAAATTGTTGACAGGGTAGTAGTTGGATTTTAGTGAGGGGCTAGCTCACACCAAACTGCAAAACAGTATATAAATGATAATATGAAAATAAATTTCTAGAACTCTTAAAGTTATGGATATTATTTTATCTACTCCCTTATTTTTAAATAGAAATAATAGGCCAAGCCCTATACCTATATTCTATAATGTAGTAATATCTACAGGATTTAAATTATGCTAATTCTACCATTGAGCTAATCCCTTTTCGCTACGTAGTCGCTACGTAGTCGCGAAGCCATACTTCGTAGCGAAGCCGAAATCGCGACTTCGTAGCCAGCAGAAGTATGCTTGGCATGCTACGCCAGCAGAAGTATGCATGGTGAAACCGCCCTGTCTTAACTGGATTACTTAAGTTTTAGGAGCTAGAAGAAGGCCCTCTATTATCAGAAAAAGAACCTTCTAGTTTAGCAATACTTTCTTTATGCTTAGAAATTTGGGCTGCATACTTTTCAGGATCCATTTTTAAAAGGATATCTATTCTTTTTTAGTATCCTCTATTGTTTTTTGTACATCCTCTGATAACTTTGGACGTTTAACCGGTTCATCCGAATTAATAGAATGATCTCTTTTATGAGTTAGCTCTGGTGAGGCTGAGAAATCGTGGGTTGTCTTAGTTAATGGTATGCCATTAAATTCAAAATGACTAACTGGACGGGTATTAATTTGGGGAGCGTGTTCTTTTTTAAGATCCTCCTTCTCCCCATATAATTCCTGGATTCTAGACTTATTCCTTTGGAGCTCGTCAGAATTAAGAGAAGGATTCTTTTCTAGCTCCTTGCACCTATCCTCCAACAAGCTTATACTTTTTTCCAGATTAAAAAGCTTCTTAAATAAAGGTTTTAATTTTTCATATTCTGAGGGATATAGACGATTTCCTCTTAAAAAATCATAGTAGGTTCAACGAAAAGAGATATTATTGAATAAATCCAACGAACCCTGATATGCATTATACCTCTCAGCCTCTGTAGGCTCCACTGGCGGCGACTCAGGTGTAGATGGATTACTAGCTGCTTCCAGAATTCCAACCCCCCCATCACCACTACCTGCAGTACTATTAATAGCCGAATTACCACTACCTGCAGCATTAGTATTAGAAGAAGAACTGCCAGCCTCATTAGGACCCATTGTCATAAAAATAGTAAAATAACCTTCTTCCACTATACCTTTAAGCCCTAATCTCGATATTAACGAAATAAACCCTGTGATAATATACTCAGTAAAAGGAGTGTTAGGTAATGTAAATAATTCAATAACATAATATGCTATACCAAAATATTTAATTAAACCTACTATTATCAATACAAGTAGACCTTGAATTAAATTTGGGCGAGTAAAATGTTTAGTAATTAGTCTAAATAGGTTTCTTATCATATGTAAAATTAAAAAATTAAATTGTTGACAGGGTAGTAGTTGGATTTTAGTGAGGGGCTAGCTCACACCAAACTGCAAAACAGTATATAAATGATAATATGAAAATAAATTTCTAGAACTCTTAAAGTTATGGATATTATTTTATCTACTCCCTTATTTTTAAATAGAAATAATAGGCCAAGCCCTATACCTATATTCTATAATGTAGTAATATCTACAGGATTTAAATTATGCTAATTCTACCCATATCCCCGACCCGCCGACGGTATAAAATACCTGTTAATTTTTCAAGTTAGGTCTCCAATAGGTGATATATAACCTTCAGCGGATAGTCACACTTTCTCTGCTCATATACACATCATACACGGGCGATGTATATATCCTACCGTATCCGCTATGTACTATTCTAGGTGCCCCACCTGCTGCTTCACTCTAATACTACAACTGTTAACTTGATGTGAAAAGTTTTTTCTGAAATTACCTTTATAGGAAAGGTTAGTACTACCTTATTATTAGGATTCAGGGGCTCCTTAGTGCTTATTTTTCAATAAGCACTAATAGGGATAAGTGATTCGAACACTTAACCTACCGTGTGTAAAACGGTTGCTCTATCATTGAGCTAATCCCTTTTATTTTTGATGTAAGCAAGTACATCACTAATAAATCCATACATTTTTTCATCATCGCATCTTCTCCGTCCATACCCCCTACCCCCCCCCCTTTACCCGTAAGGGGACGAGGGGACGAGGGGACGGGGGGTATACTTCGTCAGCATTGCTCCTGTCCCCTGTTTTCATTACGAAGTATGTAATGGGGTAGCCTCGTCGAAATGGGATCGACTACGTCGGCTGGCAGTTTAGGCTTCGGACGCATGCGGTGAAACCGCATGCAGGCCGAAACCGCGGTCAGCCAACCGTATATTTTTATTTAATAAAAATTATATAATATTGACCTTATAAGGTTTATCGCTCTCTACGAATTTTTTCTATTTGATCAGCTAAATAATTGGAACTCTTAGGTGATCCCGTTAGAGAACCATCTGCTTTAAAACCATTATGAAGTTGTGCTATAGTAGAAGAGTATTCTAATTTCCTAAAATCTAATACGCTCGGTGAATCTCATACATCATACGCTTGGATAATTCTAATACCTAAGTCACCCCGTTCATCTATTCCATTTAATGCCTGAAGTTTTTTAGTATCAGCCTTTGTATTAGTTTGATACTCATAATGAGAAAATTGCTTTTTAGGGTACCTATACATAATATCATTCTTAATAATACAATTTTCAACTTCTATAACAGAATCCCTAAAACATGATTCTTTGTATCCAACTTCACTTAAATAAAAACCTGAAGTAACTGGAAGATTTAATGATATATTATACATGGAATAATATATAACATGATAATAGTCAAAAAATTGAGTCATTTTAGGTTTTATATTATTATAAGGAAAATAACGGCTTGAACCATTCGTATTGCTAATACGTCGGTATGGTATTTTCTCATTTAAATCTAAATTGTTTACAATAATTGGATCTATATCAACTTCTTTTGAAAATATAAAATAATTAACCTGAAGTTTTTCCATAAAACTAGCACTCGTTGTTGTTTTACTGCTTGAGTTATGGCAAAATTGTATTATTACATGAAATTTATTATTTTCAAATCCCGGAGGTAAAACCGGTAAAACCTCCCACAAAGGCTCTGATATTTTAAATAAAGGTATTTTAAAATCTTTAGCAAATGGAAAAATAAAACCCTTTGGATCCAAATCGTCAAATTTTAATCATAAAGATTTAAAGGGAACAGGATATATTTCTTTACCTTTAGATACAAGAGCATACAAGTCTCCATAATGGGATTTTTGTTCTAAAAGACGCAATACTGTACGCTCAGTATAACTTAATTTAGGTTCAATTATGGGGTTTATACCCTTAAATTTGTATTCATGACCTTTATACTTATCATCTTCAGCTCATCTTGTTTCTTGTTGATCACAATGATTCTTTCATTGCTCGTTTGTAACGATAGGTATATTAGAATTACCTTGATCTGGGGAAACATGTAGTGCACCAGAAGGTTTATATAAAAGGTAATACCCATGAATTTTTTGTAATAACCCTAAAAACATAAAACAATTTTGCTTTAATCTTACGAAAATTTGATTATTGTTAAAGTTAAACTTAGAAAAAATGGAATCCCAAAATTTTACTCTAATAGTAGATAAACCATTTAACAAATGGTTTTGACCATAAGAGTAAACTGAAGAAAAATTATTAATAATTTTTACTACCAAATTTTCCTCTATATACGAAAGGATAAAACTAAAACTCATTCCCGGATTCCTTACGAAGTCTGATACAAGATCACCTAATGGGGGATAGATATTTATACAAATTGTTCTAAAAATAGATGAAGTTAACATGGTTATAAGTAATTCTCCCTTTACAGGTGAAAAAACCGAGATCA
This sequence comes from Colletotrichum sp. SAR11_59, assembly GCA_025328345.1. Classification (NCBI taxonomy): domain Eukaryota; kingdom Fungi; phylum Ascomycota; class Sordariomycetes; order Glomerellales; family Glomerellaceae; genus Colletotrichum; species Colletotrichum sp. SAR11_59. The sequence continues at coordinate 12,109 of JAKMXC010000505.1, read as the reverse complement.
ATATAATTCAAAAATTTCTCAAAAAAAGTGATGAAATTCATAATAATATTATATCTATGGGTCCCTTTCTCTTTATATAAATAAAAATTATAATAATATATACAAAAAGAATAAATACACATAAATAAATTTGCCATAGATCAAATCTATTTATAATATCAAATATGCTGAAATCTCTTCCTTTGGATGAATCCGTAAATAGCTTAATTGAATAGTGACTAATTCCACTTATAATGAATATATATATTGTATGATTTATAAAGATAGATCCTATATTTTCTCTTCCCCGATCCCCGGAGGGGAATGGGGGGACAGGAGCTCGTGAACCTTCAATATTCCCCAACCTTCTATTTCTATAGGATTGGATAATAATCCATGAACACAACAGAATAAACGCTAATAATAGCTGCATTATCGTACTATCTATAGGCAATTCTGCGACTCTATCCCAATTAATTTCAAAAATTAGAGCCAACCCGATCCACGGTAGGCTAAGCAAAAAGATCCCATCAGGTGACAATTTATTTAATAATATTACCTTATCTCGACCCTTTATTCCCTTATTGGGACCGGTATATGTAAAGGAGAGAGCGAAAACGAAATCGAGTATTTTCTGCATTATATCCGTTATAAAGTGTTATAATACTAATTGAAAATAACAGAGTTAAAGATGCTAAATCTAAATTTGCGGCGTAGCCGAAAGAGTAATATATAGATGTATATGCAATAAATCCTATTAATATAAATAAGGCATAATTTGTAACAACACCTGTATTCAGGCTAGAAATAATTTTACTAATTTTAATTAATAATTTTTCTAAACCAAAAGGACCTAAGAGTTCTATACTACCTTTATCTAAAATTTTGGTAGTTTGACCTCCCATATTTAAAACTAAATTAACAATATATTTATTATAGAAATATTCAACTAAGAAACGTTGATTAAAGAATCCGTAAATAGAATGACCTAAATTAGATAATTTAAAACTGTTTATTAAATTAGGGAAAAATTCAGAATAAATTATAGCTATAGCTGTAAATGATACTGTAAAGAATAAAGGTAACAATTTAAATGTAGTAGGTACAGCAAATTCTGTATCTATTAATATTTCATGTGTAGGGTGTATAAATATACTATTATCTGTAAAGAAGCCTGAACCTAAACCTATAAAAATATCTTTAGTTATATAACCAAAATATATAGAGAAAATAGCTAATACTACTAAAGGTAAACTTAAGAATATATCCCCTTCATGTGCATGTTTGTAAGAAACTATATTTCCGTTAGGATTAGCTAAGAAAGTTAGATATAAAACTTTTACAGAATATAAAGTAGTAAATATTGCACCTATAACAGCAATAACGTAAACAGCTATACTGCTAAAGTAATATTGTCCATAAGCGGATTCTAATATAAAGTCTTTACTATAAAATCCTGTCATAAAAGGGAAAGCAACTAAACTAAGACTTGCTATTAATATAACAGAATAAGTTAAAGGTAAGAATGCACCTAATCCTCCATATTTTCTTAAATCTTGGTTATCAGCTACTGCATGAATAACTGCACCTGCACCTAAGAATAATAATCCTTTATAGAAGGCATGATTAACTAAATGGAATAAAGCTATATTATAAGAAGATAAACCTATTGCAATTACCATCATACCTAATTGACTCATAGTAGAGTAAGCAATTATTTTTTTAATATCTTGTTGGAATAAACCTACAAGAGAACTAAATACAGTTGTTATTGCACCTAATCATAAACATATTAATAATACTGTAGAACTATACTCAATTAAAGGAGATGAACGAATTAATAAGTATACTCCGGCTGTAACCATAGTAGCCGCGTGAATTAACGCAGAAACAGGTGTAGGACCCTCCATAGCCATAGGTAATCAAATATGAAGACCTACTTGAGAACTTTTAGCCATAGCACCTATTAATAAACATATACCTATTATAGTAACGATATTTTCATTTATATAAGGACTTAATGAAAATACTGTAGTATAATCTAAATTACCTAAAGATCATAATATAGCAAACATACCTATTGTTAAAAGACAATCCCCAACTCTATTAGTTAAAAAAGCAGACATAGAGCTTTGATTAGCCGCAATTCTAGTAAATCAGAAACTAACTAAAAGGTATGAACAAACTCCAACCCCTTCTCATCCTACAAACATTAATAAATAATTATTAGCTGTTACAAGTATTATCATCATAAAAGTAAATAAGCTTAAATAACTAAAAAATCTTTGATTATGAGGATCTGCACTCATATAACTTATTGAGTATAAATGAACTAAAGAACTAATTATTAATACAGGAATTAACATAGATACTGTTAAACTATCAAATTGAAAACTTCAAACTATATTAAAAGATTCACTATTTAATCAAGGAAACAAATGTAAATAGACAGGACTATTGTTAAATCCTACTTCAAAAAATGCTATAATAGCTAAAGTTGTCGTAATTATTATACTAGAACAACCTAAAAAACGTGCTCCACTAACTCCAACTTTTCTACCAAAAAAACCGGAAACTATTGATCCTAATAAGGGTAATAAAATTATACTTAAATACATTATTTATATTCTATTGCTATATTTCCTCTTAATCTATAAAAAGCAACTAAAATACCTAAACCTATTGCAGATTCAGCTCCTGCAATAACTATAATATATATAGCATAAGTTTGCCCTATTATATCGTCCATATTTACAGAACTTACTAATATTAAAAATGTTATAGATACTAACATTATTTCAATAGAAATAAGCATTAATATGATATTTTTTCTATTAAATACGAATCCTAAGATTCCTATTAAAAAAAGTATTAAAGTTAAACTCATATATTATATTTATTTATATCAAATTATTCGGATGCAATATATTAAATATATTGCGGCGACTACGTCTCTTCGTCGTCCCCTGTTTTCATTACGAAGTATGGCGGTGAAACCCGCCATACTTGCGGGTTTCGCCAGCCAGCGGCAAAGCCGAAATCGCGCCGAAGCCGAAATCGCACCCCTATTATGATAGAGGGGGGACTACTGACCCCTCATTCCCCCATTTCTTTCTCTGACGATCCCTCGTCCCCTACCCCCAAAGGGGGGTCGCGGGGAAAGGGAGAGCAAGAAATGGGAGAGGGGGTATGGGAATGGAGGAGCATGCCTTAAATTATTTTTTCATTATTAGCCATACGGCTGGTTGGCTCCTAAGTCTTGGTGGCTTCATTACGGTGAAACCCCAGCTGCTGGCATACTACGTATGCTGGCTGGCTCCTGACTGCTATACTTCTTACCCCCCCCCCCTATAAGGGGGGGGTCAGGGGTTCGGGGAATGGGGACGGGGAATGGGGACGGGGAATGAGGTCGGCGAAGCATGCATGCATGCAAAGCCAGCAGAAGTAGGGGGGGGTATGGGTGAACGCAGATCTAATATACCCGCATGGCGCCTCCGTATTTAAAGGTATATGGGATTCGAACTCATATCTTAGCGGCCGTAACGCTCTTCTTTACCATTAAGATAATACCCCTGGAAAATATCCAAAAGAATTTTTTATAGAATATTTATATAATTTCATCCCAAAAATTTAGATCGTCATGTATACAAGTTGTAGATTCCAATTCAATGACGAAATCAAGGGGAGTTCCTCTAGTAAGAGTATCGCTCTCTAGAGGTGATAGTAATTCCCCTTCCTTCACCATAGTTTTTAAGGAATTGGATGAGGAAGGACCGCCTCCTCCATCTGGACCACTCGGTCCACCTCCACCTGAAAATCCGCTAGGTCCACCTTTACCACCATTGTCGTCATCGTCATCTGAATCTGAGATATCTTGACGTTTGTTGGAAGGCAATTCAGTGCTAGAGTGTTTTCTTTTAAGAGGAGAACTTTGTGGGCCAACTCCCAAGAAACCTTCATTTTCAGTTGAGTTTGAATCTGTAGCACCTGATTGAACTACACTTCCTCCCCCCTCACCATTTGGATTACTTGTAGAGGATTCCGTCCCATAACCCCGAACCCCTTCGGGGTTATGGGGTTCGGGGATAGAATTACTAGCATTACTAGAACCAGCTGTAGATTCTACAGCTACAGCAGAAGAGCTAGAAGCATTTGCATCTCTTGCTGCTTTATCTGCCTTGAATTTTGCATTCTTAGCGATAAGTTCATTGTACTGTCAAGTATGCTGGAATATTTTAACAGCTTCTAGCCTTTTCGCAGGACTAGGGCTAATTCAATCCTGGCTAAAATATCCAGCTGCCGCTCGCTCCACCATAGTCAAATTAGACGGTTGAGCCCTATTTTGACCTGAAGACTGTTGACTTGCAGTTTGACTACCTTGACCTAGAACAGTTGATTGCCCCACGTTACGGTTATTTGCATCACCTACCCCGTTATTAACGTTTTGTCCGGTAGGTCCATTATTACCTTCGTCTGAGCTAACTGGTGAACTAGGCTCTACATCATCAATACCTGAGTCATCACTATTCCTGTCCATACGACTAGGAGGTGAGCTACTAATATACCTTTTGTGGTTCGTATATATACGAACTCGTATAAAGACTACTCCATTACGCACAAAAGAGGATTTTTTACTATTTTTACGTTTGCCCGATTTCGCATAATTTAGTAAATACACGACTTTTGCCTTATCACCTTTTAACTTATTTAGTTTTTTTACTATAAGCTTTACAATATTTACTCAATTAGCCCTATATTTTGAAGGTATATAATTTTCAATATATTCTATAGCATAAAAAAATAAATCACATATAAAATCTATAATAGATAATTTAGCATCAAAAAATAAATCATATATAAAATTTATAATAGATAATTTAGCAATAAAAAATAAATCACATATAAAATTTATAATAGATAATTTAGCATAATGGAATAAATCTCTAAACTTTAGCATAAATCCTTTGTAATATAACAAATATCTATAATTCATATCTCTGTGTATAGAAAATTCTTTAAAAACTATACATAGAGATATTATTGCGATAAAAGTCAAGACAAAAAATCTTCTAATTGTACTGACTGGATTACAATTGGCATAGAAGAATGTAAAATTCCACATATTTCTGAACATTGTCCATAGAACACTCCAGTTCTGTTAATGTAAGCAGAAACTTGATTTAATCTTCCCGGGTATGCATCACATTTTATTCCTAAAGCTGGTGCAGCATATGAATGTATAACATCTCCAGATGTTATAACAAATCTTATATGTGTTTCTTCAGGTACTATTACTCTATTATCAACTTCTAACATTCTTAAAGCTCCCTCTTCTAAGTCTGATTCAGGTACAATATATGAATCAAATTCTATAAATTCCTCACTAGAATCTAAGAAATCTGGATATTGATAACTTCAATATCATTGATGACCTTCTACTGAAACAGTCATTGAAGGGTCATTAACTTCATCCATTAAATATAACAATTTAAATGAAGGAAATGCAATTAATATTAATATAACCGCTGGAGTTATTGTTCATATCAATTCGATTAATGTACCATGATTTAGATATTTATGAGCAATAGGTGCTACTGTGAAGTAGAAGTATTTAACTATAGAAAATAATATTCAACCTACTCCAAACAATATTAATACTAAGTAATACATTATATTGTCATGTAATTCCACTAATCCTTCCATTTGAGGAGTAGCACTATCTTGGAAGTAAATACCCCACGCATGTGGAGCATCTAATTTATAAACCTTGTCACTCATTAGTGAAAGCATAAATTAAGATTAGACTTAACGTAGTCTTCTCCGACTATACTTCGTCGGTAGAAGTATGAGGCGGCGTAGCCTGTCCCTCTGGGAAGGAGAATCTTTCTTTTTTTGATATTGATTATGCTACATAAAGTAATAAGAAAGCCATCATTAAAGCGAATAAACCTGTGGCTTCAGAGAAAGCAAATCCTAAGATAGCATAAGAAAATAATTGACCTCTTAATGAAGGATTTCTTGCTACACCTAAAATTAAAGCTCCGAAAACTACACCTATTCCTACTCCTGCTCCTATTAAACCTGTTGTAGCTAAACCTGTTCCTATTATTTTGGCAACTTGAATCATAATAAATTTTTTATATGTGTCTTGTAATTATTTACGGTGCTATCTCTCCTCGCAGATCCTAGCTGTATTATTTATTACTATTAATATTGTAATTTTTAGACAATTATAAGCTTTCTTAGGTACCATGAATTAGTAAATACTGATCCGGCTGCATACTTATGACGAAGTATCGTGAAACCGCATACTTCGTCAGCCAGCAGAGGGGAATGAATATTTGGAATTAATTACTTTTCACATTTTTTTTTTTTGGATGTAAGCAAATACATCACTAATAAGTCCATACATTTTTTCACCATAGTATACCCTACCCCCCCCCACGGTAGGGGTAGGGTATAGGGGCGAAGACGAAACCGCAGTATATATTATTTTTGAGAATAAGTGTTTACAAAAGAATTTGATTTATATGAATCAATAACAGATTGTCTACTATCTATTTTTAATGCATTTTTACCTAATTCAAATACAAATCCTACAGTAATAATACCAGTAAAAATAAGTACAACAATTAACCCGTATATACCATTATCGTATTCACTAACACCAAAAGGATATATAACTAAAATTTCTAAATCTAATAATAAATAAACTAAAGCAAAAATAAAGAATTTTATACCAAATTGAGTTCTATTTTGACCTAAAAAACTATGAAACCCACATTCAAATATACTATATTTTTCTTGATAAGGATTATGAGGTGCTAAAACAAAATTAAGAACTAAGAAAAGCAAAGTTAAAATAAGTACAAAAACAAAAAAAAAAGTCATACTACTCATTAATAATTAAATAAAATTTGTACCAATATGGTACCCATGCTTAATCATTCATTATTTATAAATATAAATAATAATATTACTAAAGTAATAACAGAAATAATAAAAGCCATAGGACTAGCTATAACTATATTATTATGTTTAAACTCTAAAGATTTAATAAAATTATTATATTTATCATAAATATTTCCATATAAAGTTAAATTTTCTAATAAAGGATTAACTTTATATTGTGGTGTATAAAAGAAAATTTCTTTTACAATAGTTAAATAATATACACCTCCTACAACACTAGTTAAAATAGCAATTAAAGTTATAAATATATATCCTTTATCTAAAGCTGCACTTAAAACCATTTGTTTTCCAAAGAATCCTACCATAGGTGGTATACCCATAAAAGAAAATATTGTAATCGCAAAACTTAAAGCTAATAAAGGATTTATATAAAAATAACCTCTTAACTGATTAACTAATTGCACAGGTGAATTATTTTTATCTAAAAGATCTTCATGTTCTTTATTATTAGTAACATAACGATAGAAAGAAAACCCTATAGCTATTAATATAATAAAGGCATTTAAATTACTTATAGTATATTGTGTTAAGTAAAATATGAAAGCTTGAGTAGATTCTATACTTGAAATACCTAAAGCTAATAACATATAACCAACATGAGAGATAGTACTATAAGCAAATAATCTTTTTATTCTAAATTGTGTTAAACCTACAACTGTTCCTATTATTAATGAGAATAATGAACTTATTATTAAGCCAAAAGTTCAATTAACATCTGAAAAGTTATTACTTGTGTAATAAACTAATTCTAGTAAAAATATTAATATAGATATTTTGGCAACTAAAGCTACAAATGTTGTAACTATAGTAGGTATAGCATCATAAACGTCCACATGATGACGGTTAAATTTATCGTCCAAATTAAAGAAAAAACCCTTTTATTTTTTTAAATATCTACCTTTATTCATTCCTCTTCCTATTAAACGAATCTGATCAAAACCTTCGTTAGTTAAATGAACTTTCGTTTGTATCATTTTAGCTACTTTAGCTCAATCTTCAAAATCCTGAGATTTAATACCAATAATAGGATATTTGTTGAAAAAAGGTAAAATCTTATCATAATTATCTTTGAATGATTGACATCTAAACTCAATATAATCTTTATAAGAATAAGTTTGGCCACATCCAAAGAAATCTACTAAACTTTTCAATAGTAATTCATCTCTAATATGTTGAGTTACTACAAAAAGTAATGCTACACGACTTCCTGCTTTATGTAATTTAGATTCTCTAATACTAATTTTAAAACAACCATCACCACTTGTAAAACCAGCTACCCATTGGGGGTCTAATTTGACACTAAGTGGTGGTAATAATAGTCTTGCTAAAGCAACAGTATTAGGGAAGGCTTCTGATAGTAAAAGAGTTAATCCTTTATTTAAAGAAGCTCTAATATTAACTATTTTTTGTAAACCTTTAGCTGTTAAATGTTCCCTGCGTTGCATCATCATAACAACTTCTTTAAATAATAAATAATCAGAATATTTATTAGTTTTTAGAGGATATTTATCAAAATGAGGTATTACTTTGGTTATTATTTGATCTAAAGAACCTATTGTGAAATCACAACAACCATTTCTTTCTTTACCTATTCTTCCTACTCCTTCAAAATAGGTTTGAATAAGTTTTAAAAGATCTAGGTCTCTAACATGAAGGTTAATTGTGAAATTAACCTCTAATTGTCAACCTAGTAGGTTTTTTGGTGATTTACGGATTAGAACAAGAAAGCATCCTTCTGCATCAGAGAATCCTGATATAAATCAAGGATCTAGAGGTAATTTGCTATTGTCTAAGTTAGATATAGTAGAATAAAATTGTTTTTGAATAATTTGGTTAGAAGGGATTCTAACTTGATAGCTTCTTTCGAAGCCCAGTAGAGTACATCTTAAATGTGATAAATTAATACCACATCAACTACCATTTACTCGTTGCTCTTTTACAATAATACTAGACTGCTTGTTCGTATGTATTACTGACTTAGATCCGCGATTGCCCATTTCGCTTTCACTCATCTTCTGGCTTATTACTATACCTGAGTAATTAATTCAGCCACTCATATATCTTCATATATGGTTTAGTACCAGAAGCTTTAGGGGTTCCCCGGAATTTGATAGTTTACTCCCAACGTTTGTTGATAAGGATTTCCCAAGTCCTTTTTTAGGAGATCAGAAATGGAAAGGAGCTGCACTTATTTTAAATAAGAATCCTATACTAAAAACTAATAAAGAGAAGTTTATATAATAAGGTTGGTATCAGTAAGTCATATCACTGAAGTCACTTATACTATTAATAACATATAAACCATCTAAATTAGTAGTACCTGAATTAGCATATAATAAAGCTGTTCCTAGTAATATAAAACATGAACTTAATCCACCTAATAAGAAATAAATTAAACCTCCAGTAGTAGATAATTCGGAATTTCTATATATTGTACTTAATATGTACAATCCATAACTTTGTAATTCTATTGATAGGAATATAGAAACTAAATCATTGGTTGATATTAAGAAAACTGCACCTATAATAATAAATAATAATATTAACGTGGTTACATGGATTTATCTTACAAATTCTAATTGATTATCTTAACAGTCTTAAATCCTCAGACTATAGTGATTAGTTATAATCTAGTTGGGTTAAGATAATCTACAGTTCTCTATTATACGGCGAAGCTCGCATCTTTAATATCTTTTATTAATTTAACACCTTCAGGTGTTAAATGTGCTTTACTCTCTATTAAAAGGGATGCTTTTTTAAATCTATCGAAATCTAATAACTTTACTCCAGATAGAGTATGTATAGATAAAAGAGGTATCAACTTTTGATTTATGTCCGCTGACTTAGTAATAACTAATTCCGCTGCTTCGGATCCCCCTTCTTCACCCCCCTTCTCTCCTTGCAAGAGAAGGGGGGAGGGGGATAGTGAATTATGTATTCTCACTGTTCCACACCCCAAGTAATTTGCAATTCTTTCTAGTAAATCTAGATCTTTAATATGTTGACTTAAACTAAAGGTTAGACTCACTGCATATCCTACTTTTCTAGCCTTACTAGGGTAAAGAGAAATAAAGAAAGATGCTTCAGCTGTTATGAATCCGGCTAATCAGTCGGGATTTAAAGTAGAAGCTACCTTAAATTTTGGAACAGTTGCAGGTTTTAGATCAGGGAATTCATTTTCTACCACCTTAGGTAACCCTTTATTTAAATTAGCTCTTAGAGAAAAGATTTTAAGTAAACCAGATAAGGAATTATGTTCCCCTTTCTCCATAAGAAGAATTATACTCTTAAATATTAAGTAGTCTTTCAATTTAAGAGACGATAAAGGATACTTATCAAAGTGTGGTAAAACATGATTTATTAAATCTTTGGTTGAACCTATCGTAAAATAGACTATTCCTCTTTTACTTGTATAGATTTTACCTACATTAAAGAAAGCTTTAAATTGAACTAAAATGTCTAAATCTTTTATATCTAATCCTATAGTAAATACAGGTTGAATTTTTCAACCTGTACCAGATTTCTTTTTAGCAATCAAAACTGCGAATGAACCATCTCCATCCGTAAATCCTGATATAAATCAAGGATTTAAGTTAAAACTTTCTTTATTAATAGAAGATATTTTAGATTCAAGATTAATACTAGAATCTTTAGTTGTATAATAACGTTTAATTAGAATTTGGTTAGAAGGGATTCCATTTCAGGTTATTCTTTCGAAACCTCTTAGAGTATACCTTAACATCGGACGAGTTACTCGTCCAATGCAACTGCCGTCTACTCGTTGCTCTTTTACAACAGTATTATTAAGTACTGTTGACTTAGATCCGCGATTACCCATTTCTTTTTCAAGAATCTTTTGACTTGTTACCATACATGAGTAATTAATTCATCCACCGTGGTAAAATTCAACCAGATTTGGTATCAAAAGCTTTAGGGCTTCCCCGGAATTTGACAGTTTATCCCATAATATTGACAACTTCCCAGGTTGTTGTTCAGGATATTCTATTATTTTTAAATGTTCTCCCATTTTATTTATTATTTTTGTTCTATAATAAATAAATTTATTAAACAATAATTGATTTAAAGAAGAATATTCCGGTACTCACACTTTTCTAGGGTGAAAACTTGTTAATTGTATAATTAATATACTAACAAAATATATAAATATATGGAATATTTGAGTAATATTAGTTATATGAAGCAAACCTCCATGTAACCCTATTCCGTTACTTACTATAGATAAACTCATTGTATCTTGTATAATACAATAAACTAAAGCTAAAATAGCTACTCTATTAAAAAGTATCGAAATATCTCGTCTTAATGTGACGGCATTTGAAATTAAAATAAATAGTATTGAAGTTATTATCATGATAAATTTTTATGAACCAGGAGGGAAAATCGAATTCCCATTTTTAATGCATGAAATTAAAGTTTTAACCAATTAAACTATCCGGGTTTATTAATGGGTGAATACCCTGGTTCGAACAGGGAACATACTGTACCACAAACAGTCGATCTACCAATTGAGCTATAATCACCTTTGAAATGGAAAGTTACTTTCCATTAAAATAACTAACAGTATATAATAAAAGTTAGTTTAATCTATCATGCGGTTTCGGCTTCGCAGTCCCTATATTCATTACGAAGTATGGCAAAGCACCCCCCCCCCCGTCCCTCGTCCCTCGTCCCTCGTCCCTATAAGGGAATGGGAAAGGGAATGGGAATGGGAATGGGAATGGGAATGGGGGTCAGGGGTTCGGGGAATGGAGAGAAGGGGGGTAAAGAGAGGGGATATGTAGATTCTATTATTTCCTTTAACTATAAATATCCACCTTATGTTGGAGTGATTCGAACACTCAATAGTAAATACCAAAAATTTATGACTTACCCATTAGTCCACAACATAATTTTTTAAAGAGAACCCGACTTGAACGGGTAAGATACTTAATATCAGATGGTCCTAAACCATCCATGTTTACCAATTTCATCATCCCCTTTTTTATGCTCGAGATAAGACTTGAACTTATAACCTAAATAGCTTCAATATTTCGCTCGACCAATTGAGCTTCACGAGCTTAAAATGGAGACATCAGGAATCGAACCTGAAATGTTGATATGCAAAATCAAAGTCTTACCAGTTAAACTATATCCCCAT